>QKWP01000034.1:285964-334020 GCA_003550325.1 Gigaspora rosea
TTTTTTTATTTTAAATATTTTTATTTTTTTAATTTAAATTTTTTTCGACTTTTTTTAGGTGATAATCCAGTTACACAAGATCATGATCTAAATAGATCGTTAAGAACTTAACGATCTATTTTAGTAGTACCATATTTAAAGATAAGTAATTTTTTTATTTTTTTTCTTGTTTTTTTTTGTTACTATAGCTTTGTTACAACTTATACTAATACATTTTTTGTTCTTTTATAGTGTTTTTGTGGGTTTTTGCGATTCTTTAGCATTCTTGGTGATTTGGCGACGGTTCATAGTAATTCGACGTCATTCTTGCAGTATTTTTGCGATGAAGTGATGCGGTAATTTGACGGCAACCAGGTTTTGTTTTTTTTTTTTAAAAAAAAAAAATTATTTAGAGGGAATGTAAAAATTATTAATTACATTGTTAAAATATATAGAGTATTAAAAATAAAGTGGTTATTTTTAGACTATATGTTATATAATAGGCTTCTTCTCGATATCAGTGCAAATTTGTTGTTTTGTTCAATAACAAGCAAGTTTGTTAAATCGATAATTGCTTCCCTATATCGTCCTGTTAGATAATAGGCTTCTCCTCGATATCTTAGTGCAATTTTCTTTGGAAGTAGTTTTGTTAGATCAATAATATCTTCCTATGTTAAAATTAAATTTTACTCAAAATTTAAGAGCCGGATCTTGTTTGATTTTCAGTGAATTGTCTAAATCTTCAAGTGTATACATATTCTCCGCATTATTGTATATATTAAATCATCGTTCCATATTTTTTTCGATACAGATTTTAATATCATTTTATGCTTAAATGCCTAACATTTAATTCAGATAATTACGTTATCTGTTATAAAAAAAAAAAGCAGAATATTATAAAAATCTTCGAAAAGATTAAAAAAAATCTTTCAAAAAAATTAAAAAAAAAACCGTATCCACTTACCATTTCATATCGACAACGTCAAATTAAACAAATAAATAATCTTTTAAAGACAATTACGAATGAATACTCAACTAGCACGAATAAGGCTATTACTAACGTCTGGATAAAGAAATTGCCGAAATTGTTGGAATTAATACAAGATATAGAACCGGATTGATATCTTACTATACGTGAAAGAACAATTAAATCTACCGATCTGTTTCAAGTTCTTTTCAATCTATTCGGCAATGGCAGAAACCTGGTCGGGTGTCTTGTTTAACCTGAAAATAAATACTACTTTTTTTTTAAAAAAAAAAAACAACATAAATTTACCATTTCCAGATTATTTCCTTACCATTACCACAGCCTGGCCGTCGAATCACGTCGAATCGCCACAAAGAATGCTGCTGTGCCGTCAAGTCACCATAAAAATATAAATGTTTTAATAAGGTAGGTGCCTTTGCTATTCTTGCCTAGTTTTTTTAAAAAGTTATTCAAGTTAGATCTTTTTAGTTTGAGCTTTATATGCACTATACATATGAATATAAGTTTGCTTTTTGACAATAACAAAAAGTTATTCATGTTTAATAAAATACATAAAAACTTTCGACATTATTATTCGAAAGAAAAACTTATTTGAATTTTGAGGGTATTTTTTTCTGTGTATTCTTTTTCATGTGTATCGTGATCCTAAAAAAATTCAGTTGATAATTACAAATTACAATACATATAAATTAGTTACCCGGGTAATTGATTCGAACCAGCCCATGACACAAACGCATAAAATCTGTGTTGTTGTTACACTAAATGTGCAAATATAGGCATGCGGCATTACATTCGGAAAATGCAACAATTACGTTTTTGATATTTTTAATCAAAATGCATCAAAACGTAATTTCAGTCATCAAAGGGTATAAAAGTATGAGTCTGTCGCTACGCTCCAGACAATTAGTATGGTCCAGTGCATAAAGATTTGTATCTCAAAAAGTTTTATAATTTTAACTCTTAGTATAAGTTTTTATATTTTTGATTAATTATTAAAAATTTTTTAATATCAAATAAAATAGGTTTTAATCTAACTTATTATATTATTTTTATTGTTTTAAAATTGGTTTATTTTAGTAATTTTGCATGTACAATTTGCTGTATTCAAGAAAAAAAGAAAAAATTTTTTTTAAAAAAAAGATATTTTAAATATTTTCGCAACCAATATGCAGTTCTATGAGCTTGTACTACGCAAGTGCATTAATATGCATATGATAAAGATATGGTTAAAATTTGGGCAAAATTGAATCACTAGTTGTGAAGAAATTAAGCTTTAAAGTGAAGTAATTTGATTTTTTTTACTATATACGCGTATATATAAATTACTATAAATTACTATAGTAAATTATATAGTAAATATTGTTAAAAAAAGTTACTATTAATAAATTTTTTTATTTTATTAATAAAATAATCAAAATAATTTTATTTTTATTAATCCGGTAACCTAATAAGTATATTAAATTAAAAAAAATCAAAAATTAATTTGTACAAAAAATATTTGAATCAGAGCTATTTGAGGTACAAATCTTTATGCACCAGACTATATAGTAATATGGGGTCTTTGCCTTGAAATAACCTTACGGAGCTATGTAGATCTTATGAATAAAAATTAAAATTCATAGTCATCCAATACTCCAATTCAAATAATTTTTTTTTATTTCATAGAACTCACTAAGCTCTACAAAATAAAAAAAAGTTTATTTGAATTGGATTACTGGATAGCTAAAAATTTTAATTTCTCATAAAATCTATATAGTCCCATAAGGCCATTTTTAAGGCAAAGACCCCATATAGTAATATTTCAATGTTACAACTTTAAGGTGCAGTAACAAATAAGCCAATCAGAGCTACTGCTATGTAGTGACTAATTGGTAGTGCAGGCTACTACATTAGTAATTAATAAGCTTATGATTTTAGTTATATATAATAAAATACAACAATCATTAATATCACTTATGTGTTTATAGTTAAAATGGAATGTGCTAACAGACCCTCCAAAGTCTAAAGGTTATACGATTTTTGAAAATTTAATCATATACAGATATTTTTTGAAATTTATTAGTAAAAGTATCTAATATTATTTGAAAATATGTTTTTTTAAAAAATTAACTACTTAATTAAATATTTTTTAATAATATTTTAACTTAAGGGCTACTTGTTTTAAAATACTCATAGCTTTATATAGCTTTTTAAATTTTATACATTTTTTTTTCAATTCGCATTTGCTAGTTTAACCTAGTTTTTGGCACGTTTACTAGTAATTTTACAAAATATTTTGATTATAAAAATTTTTTTACTAAATAAATTTATTTAAACTATTGATAAAATTATAAATATAAGTTTGTTAGTTTTAATTATAAAATATTTTTTAAGATTAGATTAATATATAAGAAATAATCTAAAGTTGAAATTTTTGCTAGTAAATACTATATCACTAATATATCCAATTTATATATAACAATTAAATGTAATTTTTTTAAAATTTAAAGTAATATAATTTAAGATAATTGTTGTATAGTTCGTAATGTGTTCACTGTTGGCAATGTTGTCACCGGACATAGTCTGAGCTATATTGGGCGGACTCGGACAATTTCAGATATTGTCTGATGTCTGTGTCCAAATTATGTCTGAGTAAATGGATTGTTACCGGACATTGTCCGTGCAATATTTGTCAGACACGGACATATTCGGACATGGACATTGTCCGATGTCCAAGTTTGTAATTAAAAAAATTTAAATATTATTACCGTAGGACCCCGAATAATACATATAAAGGTTATATTTAAATTTTGGTTAAAAACAATCCCTTTTTATGAAAATGTTATATTTAAAAACCGGTTATTGCTCAAAAGGTTATATTTGAAACCAGATGATAGCTTTAATTGCTATATTACCAAAAATGGATAAAAATATTAAAGTTGTGTAAGGTTACGTTTAAAAATTGGGTAAAAAAAATAGATATTAGGAGTAATATCTGTCTACACGTAAATCAGGTTTTAAACAATTTTAAAACAGTTTAAGCAATATCTACAAAAATAATTGCATATAAATCAAGTTTTTAAATTACTTTTAAAATGGTTAAATATACAAGAAATCGACTATCAAAAAACCAAATGGTAGTGCATATATCTGATTGTGGTTTAAATGTAACTTGCAAGTGTGAAAAGATAATCAAACTTAAATGAGCTTATGACGAGTCTTATTTTGAAAGTCATGTTAATGGTGATGGTTGCAAATTTAAAAATGGGGTTGTTTCAATTTTAAACTTTTTTTCACCAAGTTCAAAAGAAGATAATCAATCTATAACATGATATCCATGTACTGGATTAGACAATTCAATTTATAAAGCTTATATTAATAGAGTATTTACTCATACTACTCACGGTGGTGCACCAAGAAGGGATATTGTTGCCCGAGAGCTTTTTCTGAAAAAATTTCCTTCAGATAAGACAGTAAAATATAAAAAACTTACTGAAGAAGAATTGCAATTATTAGATAATGAAATGATTCAGCAATATAAATGGAGAATTGAAGGTTTAGTTGTACGATCTGTTTCATGTAAACAATATACTACTTGTTCTTCTAAATTGTGCGATCATTGTAAAGAAGTTCAAAACGATCAGGTTTTTAAAGCATGTATAATATAATATATATAATTATATAAATAAAAATTAATTTATAATATATATCATTATAAATAGAATGCCGTGTCAAAACAAGACAAGCCAAATTCTAAAAAAAAGTTTATGCCAAAAATTCAACTTTGAAGTAATCCAATTGCTAAATTTCTTTATAATCAAGATGTTAGTGATCTTTTATATTTAGCAAACAATAATGATAGCAGGACAAATAATGAAAACTCTTTTTGGACAAAGTTTGCAGAAATGGGTAGAAATGGAAGCTTTAAAAATAAAAAAGTATTCGAAGGCTTATGTCATATAATGGTTCAAATTGCAGATTGTAAACAACATCAAAAAGGGCTTCAAAATTTTAAATATTCAGATCAATTTTCTGATTTTGTGGTTATACTTGCAAGTCTTAGTCCACAAGCATATAATATTTTTCGGCAAAATTTAGCTGGACATACTATTCAAAATATTAGATATGAGCATACTGTATGAGTAAAACCAAGGAAAAATGAGTACTAATCATAACTTATCTTTCCTTGATATCACTTGCATAATTTTATTAGTTTTTATTTTAACTAAATTTATATTTTTTTAAGATTACATCATACATCCTCACCTTATGTGCTTCATGACCCTGAGTTATGTTTTGAAAATGTAGCACAAGTCAAAAGACTTGCAGATACAATTAAATATAGTGGCCCAATTATTGTATTGTCGGATGATACTAATATTAAAGAAAGACTTAGATTTTCTTCACTTCTTGGTTGCGTCGTTGGCTCAACACTTTCAACAGAATTAATTAGAGTTTCTATACATGAAGATATATATCAGATTGTAAACATGATTAAATCTCATAATGCAATTGCTTCTCAAGTCCGTGTTTATTTACTACAGGTAAATATTACTGTATCTGGTATATTTATTATAGAATTTCTAATGTAAATACTGTAAATATTCTATGTATTTATTTTAGATTCCCATTCCAAAATTTCTACCTTGCGTTATTGCGATGATTGCAAATAAGGAAAAAGAAACAGCAACAAGTATTTTTGAATTACATAAAAAATTACTTGATATTGCAGCACACCTTCAACTTAAAATTCTTGGATTTGGTGCTGATGGAGCCTCAGCAGAATTCAACACATTATGAAGATAGAAACGTCAGAAAGATTAGTTTTCGAAGATAAACTTTATGGTACAGTATATTAAATATATATATATATATATATATTTTATAAGTGAGGTCTGTCCTCGTTTCCTTTATTAATATTAAAGTAGATATTACAGGATTTCCATAATATGATACATTAATTTTCGGAAAGGGGGAGGTTAAAGCTAATTTACTTCTGACCTAGACTTAACTAAGGAAGGTCGCAGACCTAGCTAGGTTATGTATACTATAGTAGTAGGGGATGTGTTATGTGCTATGAAATTATGTGTTCACAATCTATATTTTAATTCTCTAGTCGAAGAAATATCATTATGTGGGATAGGTGGGGGAATAGGTATAAGTCTGTTAGAGGTAGGTATTTCAGTGTTCTTGGCTATAATCGCTCTGCTGGTCTTCCAAATCTTGTATAGGTTTTTAATTATTTTGTGATGGAGTTGGGGGGTAAGTGAAGCTTGCATTTTTAGATTCATTGAGGAGAAGTAGGTGTCAGTTGTGATCAGACCGATGGGTAATCGTTTATCATGTAAAAGGTGAAGGCATATAAAACTGTCCATGAAGGGTTGAGTGTTAATGTTAGTTATATTATGTTTAGCGCTGATCTTACGTATGGTTCCTTGGATTATCTTGGAAATGGGGAGGTCGTTATATGGACATGTGATCCAGTGGGTGCCGTCCTCCTACTCTAATTTGCAACGTGGATACCTGGGGTCTAGATGCTCAGACGGGGCCTGGTAGTGCAGATTTATGAGATTAGGTAGTTCGTTGGATAGTAGCTTGATTTTGAAGGCCTTTAGGATGGATTTTTTTGGATCAGTTTGTAAAGATAGAGGTTTACCATCATAAGATAATAATGCGTATGTGTGAGTCCAGTTGATTTTAAATTGTGGGTCACTCCATTCTATAGTCCTGTTCTGTGAGTGCCATTGTGCAATGACTGTGGCGTTGAAGAGGTGCCGCAGGAAATGTCTTGGATTGTGAGAGATATTGTGTGTAAGAAATTGTACCGAGTACGTATTGCCTATGTATTGGACTTCGAGTTCTGAGTGAGTTGGTTCTGGCAGGTCAGGTATGAAGAGTATTTCCTTGTATTTAATGGTTAGGTTGGTTTCTTTTGTGGAAATGATAGTTTTTATTGCCAGTAGGATTGTTGTGTGGTTTATTGTGTGTATTTTTCTGTAGTAGTGAGCAAGTGTGGACAAAATAGTATTGAGTGTGTTTTTTAGGTATTTTGAGTTGGTTAAAATTTCAGTCTGTTGATGCCGTTTGATTATGGAGATTGCAGCTGCCATTGCTGTGAGTGCAGCTTTGAGCAGTGATGGCCAAGATTTATTATAGATATGGAGAACTGTTCGTGGACTACTGATGCTAATTATAGCTGAAGAGGAAGGGGTGTTATTAATTAGAGAGGTAGTATTGACAATTTCTATTTTTATAGGTTCTCAGTCTCTGTTGCCTATGGGTTGTTGTATGTACAGGTTCCATAGTTTTGAGTTAATGTTGGAGAATGCGTTTGTAAATTTTGAGGTAATTTGGTCGGATACTGAGAGCAATGTATGGTCGATGGGAGTTTTGGGGAGGTGATTTTGGTGTTTAATTGCCTGTTTTATACTGGGTATGTGAGCTCTAATTATCAGTGAGGAGTCGACCTGGGTTGGGATTATTTTTCTAATATCAGCTATGAAGAAACTTTTTGTAAACTTTTCTCTTGTGGGCTTTAGGTCGCAGCTGTAGCATCTAGTAAGTTGCTTTGTTTGTTTATTGAATTTCCAGTGGCTCAGTCTGGCAGTATTTTCTGTTATACTGCTGATTTTTCCTATGAGACTGCTATATGTGATAATCTATTGTTTTTTCGTATTGTTAATCTTGGGTGTTATGAAGAGATTTGGTGTTATAATATTGGTGTTAGGATGGGTACTTTCAGCTAGTAGGTCTTGAATTTGCTTGAACCAGGTAGGTTGTCTGCCCCTTGGAATTTTCTGAAGGTTGTGAGGTATAGTTTGCCAGTCGATAGTTTCGTCGCAATTGTAGTTCAGGAATTGTTCTATATATCCAATATCGTGCTAGTTTAGTCTGGTTCGAAGGTATGATCTATTAGGAGTATTGTTAATTATAATATTGATTGGGGTGCCTTGGGTATTCTGTGGGACTGGCCAGTGGTGATTCATTCTTGTTATTTGTATGTTGAGGGCATGTATAGTGAGAATAATTTGGGCAGTGGTGGTTTTGTTCTCTTTTGTTGGAAATACGGGTGGTTGTGAGAGGATGGATTGGTTTGTACATGTAGTGTTTTGTAATTGTTGTAACCGTATTTTAAGGGGAGAGGTTAGAAAGTCCGGGTGATTTAGTGCTTTGGTAAATAGGGAGATGTGTTGAAGGGATTGAATTTGTTTGGTTTGCTTCAGAGCATATATGCGGTGGTGAAAAAGAAAGGAGTTTGGGACTGATTTTGCTAATCCGGCTTTATGTTTTACAGACAGTGTATATTTGGTAGTGATCTTTTCACATAGTGATTGTGGTAGGTGAGTGTTTTGCACCCGGTAAGCTAGCCTCATTAACACTACAGCATTGATGATATATATCATTTGTTTTTCAGTGATTTTTGCGTATTGCATTTTTTGTATGTCAGCCAAGGCTTCTCTGACAATAATTTTATGAATTGGGTGGTGTTTTGGTGTTCTAGAGAACCAGCACCCCAGGAATCTAAAGGCCTCAGTTTTTCTATATTGTAGATTAGTGTGTTCCGAAAGGATATATGTGCATTGTGATCAGAGAAATTTGTAGCTAGTATGGACTTTGTTAGGTTGACTTGGATGTTGGTCAGGTCATAGAAGAAGGTAGCAGTGTCGATAATTTTCTTTAAGGCTTCTTTTGTGTGCACTATCCAGGTGGTGTCGTCCATGTAAGCCAAGCAGGCTATGTTGGTACTAAGTGGGAGTGAGTTTGAGGGAGTTTTGGTATGTAATTCGTAGCCCTTGTTCTCTCTTGTGATTCTGTGGAGTAAAGGGTCATAGTATATGCGCCATAGTAGGGGAGTGATAGTCTCACCCTGGTCGACACCGTCTCCCACTTGGTAGGCATCTGTGAGTCCGTATTCTGTGATAACTCAGTTTTGTCTATTTAGAAATAGGTTTGTAATTAGGAGGGCGTAATGTTCAGGGCATTTGATTCTAAGGAGAGCCTTATGGAGCAGGGGAAGGTGCACTGAGTCGTGTGCTTTGGACATGTCCTGTGACAGAATCCAAAATTCCTTGTTGTTTATGTGTGCGTCCTCAAGTATATTTGTGAAGTGTTGAATGGGTTGGGCAGTTGAGGTGTAAGACAAGGCGACATAGTTGGAAGGAGAGAGTATGGGGTATCTCATTAGAATTTGGTTGAGTCAGTTAGTGAGAATTTTTGTGAATATTTTCTGAGTGTGTTCGATTAAGGTGATGGGTCGAGTTTGGTTTAGTTTGGCTTCGAATTTTTGTTTTTTGGATATGGGATAAATCAGGCTGTATTTCCATACTTTTGGGGTGGTGTCTAGGTTAATGCAGGTATTAAAGATGTTTAGTAAGGTGTCAATCGCAGGGGAGGGTAACTGTTTTAGCATTTCGTTAGAGATGCCTTGTGGGCCAGCGGCTTTTTTCAGGGGGAATTTGTGATTGTTTCTATTATTTTTTCTTTGCTAATTGGTAGGGTGAGAAGTAATTACCATTCTGAGAATATGTGCGGTAGAGGCTCGTAATGTTTTTTCCATGCTTCCCAATATTGGATATTGGTTGGGTTTGGCTTGGTCCATTGATTAAAGTGCTATTTCACTCTGTCTTTGATTTCAGTTGGCTCGGTTATAATGGTGTCTGGAAGGTGAACATTAGGAAGTGCTACTCTATCTGTATGTCTCCTCAGTATGCTGTCTATCATTGTGGTAGTGTGGTCAGTAAAATTTTTGTATCTGCGTTTGATATAATAGTTTATTCGCTCTCTGTGTTCTGCATTATTTTCTAGATTTCTGGCTTTGTATAGGCCTTTGTATAATTCCGCTATTAAGGCTTGGGTTTGTGGGAACATTCGTGATTGCAGGTTTTGTTTACTGAGGCATGTGGTGGGATACTTCGTCAAGTCATCGATTTGTTGAATTTTCTCATTTATGTCTTCTACTATGGCAGTAATGGATCGTGGGGTGGATCTGTGAGGATTAGTCTTTTGATCTTGTTGGCAGTCTTGAGGGTGCGATAGAGTTTTGTGGCTTTGAAGTTGAAGGCATAAAATTTTCAGGGAGTTGAGTTGGAAGTGGGATAAATTTATTTGCTACTTCTTTGACAGCTATGTTCCGTTTATGCCATTGTTTGTTCAAAGTTTTTTCATCCACTATCGGGTTTCATTGACGAGTTCAAGCTCAGTCATACAGTTGCTAATGTAGGAGGCAAAGTCCTCCCACAACTCTTTTGTCATCTTGTGGTATAGGAATGTTTTTCTGGAGTTCCTTTTCTTTCTTTGCATGGGAAAAGTATACGGCAGGAGCCATTTGGTATTAAGAATCATGTGATCACTATTGGTAATTCCGGTTGCGTATATAGTTGTAATGTTTGAGCAATGGGCGATAATATCAAAGGTAACCCATATGTCATCGATTTGGCTGTGCGAGGTTGATCTGGACCATGTGAGTTGAGTGATATTGAAATAGTTGATCATGCTTGACATGTGGGTATTTTGCTCATAAAGTGTAAAAGTGAGAAGGACCGGGTGTTGTTGTTGGTTGCTATGTTGTAGTTGAAATCTCCTAAGACTATAATTTTCATTGATTTTGCTTTGGCTTGTTTGATCCAGTCTGATATGGAGACTTGTGTTCTGTGGGAAATGTGTTGGTTATTGGATGTGAGATAGACGGAAATGATGCGGGTCCTATTGTGATGTGGGAAGAAAAAGTCCATCATTATGGCAGTTCCGGGGATAGTGCAGATATTGTGTATGTAGGGTTGTAGGAAGGGTTGTATTGCAATGGCAGTTTCCATACTTGATTCCTGTATTTTCGTGGTGTGTTTATTACAGTTTGAGGTGTATATTAAATATAAGGAGTTGGTTAAGTTGAGGTTTCTTTCATTAGACTCAGCTAGTTTAGTTTCTGTCATGGATATGATGTGGAGGTCATTTTCTTTGCAGTATTCGAGCCAGGTTTTAAGCTTAAGGTTGTTGTTAATGCCTTGGACATTGTGAGTGGAAATGTTTAGGTATGAGATATCATGAATTGTCAGTTTAGGTAATGCTTTAGTATTAGTAGTTTTATTGCTTGAGCTGTTTGTGTTCCCATCTGTATGGGTACAATTGTGTGTGTTAGGGTCATCGATCATGGTTGGGAATCATCAAAGATATTCCATTCTGGTGGTGGAAGATTAGGGAGGTTTAAGAGGTAGTTCGGAATAAGGGTGATGTTGAAATGTTCTTGAATTGTATTGATAACTTCAGTAGCTATGTCGTATTCTGATATGGGAACCTGGGTGGATATGGTTGGGATATTTTCGTTAATGTATTGAGAGAGCTCTTCCAAGTTTGGAGGCAAATTCGGCTTGGCTGAGTTGTCCGGTGTCTGGTCTTTCAGTGCGATATTAATTTATTCCTTGGGCAGTCTATCGAAGTAGTATATTTCCTGCAGCAGTCGTGATGTGTCAACGAGTTGGCTTGGGGTTGTAATTGGGATAGTAATATGGTATTCTTTTATGTCCTCTATGTTCATGAAAAGTTCTGGTTTGTCCGTTGGGTTAACTTGCATTATGTTGTCGGGAAGTGGAATTCTAAATTTGTATTTGCGCTTGATTGTCTGGATGAAGTCTTGGCTAGTTGTTTATCCTTTATGGGGTACACATAAACTATGTCTGTTTTAATTTTGGAAGGGTCATCTGGTAGGGGTAGTTTCGCGATTATGTAGTCATTTGGTAGCCTTTCAAATTCATATTTTTCTCGTAGGAGGTCTATCATGCTTTTGAAGTCTTGGGGAGAGAGCATCGGGTCTATTGAAAAGAGACGGCGTAGGTTTTGTGGCAATTCTTATGGGGTAAGTGGCAGTGGGTCTCTGCGTTCAGGAGTAGATAGTTTAAAGTACTGTGGTGGGATACGGTCGAAGTGGTAATATTCTTTAGCATTGCTTTGTATTCTGATAAGCGGGCTAGGTCGTCGTAATCGGAGATTGGGAAGCGATCCCGGACTGCGCTATTTAGATCAGTGATCTCGTAGGGAAGAGGTGACTTGTTGTCAGTGAAATATGAGCTAGGAAGTTGGGAGAAGGAGTATATTTTTTTAAGGGCAGCTACTACTGCTCTTGTGTGTTCGCATTCCGAAATAGGTAGGTCGAAAGGTAGGAATTCTATTACATGATCTGGAATTAGATCTGGGCTGTCAGGCAAAGGTTCGAGGTTGTCTGATAGTACCTCCCCAGAAGCTTTCGCATTGTTTTGAATAGTATAATATCCTCTTGTTGGGCGAATTTGGCACAGTAGTATAGTATCGCCATAGTTTGATATGCATTGAATGTAATGAAATTCAGGTTGGTTATGTAGTTGGCCGCTAGTTTCTTTTTGAGTATTGCGTAGATTTGATCTCTGTTGTTTTTGTTTGTTATTGTAACATTGTGCTGTCTTTTATAGTTTTTCAGAGCCTTATTGAAACTTTCTTCATATTCGATCTGGTGTGCCGGTTTACTCTTTTTGTCTCTGATAAACGTGCAGAAGAAAGCCATGTCCCGATGCTTGAACTTTAATTTGATTGCTAGAGGTATGTTATAATGCGTCGGTCTGGATAAGATTTTATCGCTAAAGAGTTTTTTTATTTGTGTCTGGTCCTTGAGTGCATTTAAAACTGTATCAGGGTTCCAGTTATTTGTGTTGAAAGGACGGTCATTTGCTTTTTCTATTGCCTTAGCAACAGCGCTTGTTCAGAGTGTAACTAATTTTTGAGACTTTGAGTCGTGTGGCCAGTTCCGTCTAGTGACTTGGCTGTAGCTTAGGGAGTTTGGTCTGGCAGTTGTCGATTCTATTGTGTGGTTTGACTTGCAGTCCATGTCTATATCATTATCTTGGTTGTGTATAAGGATATTGTGTGAGTTGGTAAGTGCTATAGTGGATGATGTCATATTGGCTGTAGTTTCGGAGTCGGTTATGATTATCATTTCGCCTTTGTCCGTGACGTCAATGTCAAAGAAGTCTTCGTCATCAAATTGCATTGTTGTGGATCGGGGGTCACTGGAAAGTAATTGTGAATTAGTAATTTGTGGATCTGGTAACTCAGTTTCACGGGGCTGGTGATCCTTGTTAATCTGGGGGCCGGGTCCTGTATTGTCCTTGTCCAAAACCGGATTGTTGTTCTGGTTCATGTATGATTGTGTTGATCCATATTGGGATGATGTCATGGGTGAATCTGGTGGGGGTAAGTCGAATTGGCACATTTTTTATTATTGTAGATGGTGTCTTCTGGGCCAGAGGAGCGGAGTTTTTTTGTTTGGGGTTTGTCTATAGAGTGTGAGTCAGGGGTATTGACGGGTTTATTTGTAGGCTCCATGTGGGATAGGGCGGTGTTGAACAAGTGGTACTCTGTTTTTAGACGTCTCTTGAGTACTTTTCCACCCCGGGGAAGGGTGGTTTTGATGGAGTGTAGTGTGCTTGTGGTGGTAGTTTTTTTTTTTTGTTCTTAATATTGGCCGCTCTTTGTTCTTCTTTAATTTCTGGGTGCCTATTGGGCTATTAACAGTATTTATTTAAGCAACTTTCTTGTTTAAACGTTCTTCTTCTTTTCTTAGTTTTGTGTATGGGTGATCGTCAGAAAGAGTTTTTTTAATGTTTGAAAATTTTAGGATATATAGTATATTAAATATTAAATCGTAATATAATTATTTATAGATAAAATTTTGTTTAAAATTATTTTAGATATTAATTTTAGTTGTTCGATTTATCCTAATATTGGACCTATTATTCAAATTACTGATCTCTTACATGGGAAAAAGGATTGCCGCAATGCACTTTTTTCCAGAGCACGACTATTAACTCTAGGAAAATATTCAGCACGATATGACTAAATTCTGGAATTAAGAAAAAATCCAGAAAGCGTTTTATATAAAAAAGATGTTGAGAATGTTGATTGTCAAGATGATGCGGCTGCTTATCATCTTTTTTGTTCTTCATTTCTCAATCAAGTTACTGATGAGAACAATACTGAAAACTACGGCCTTTTTGTTTTTTTATCTGTTTTTGATTAGTAATGGGAGGACCCCGAACAATATATATAGAGGTTACATTGAAATTTTGGCTAAAAAGGTTACTTTTTTACAAAAATGTTACATTTGAAAAGTGGATATTGGTCAAAAGGTTACATTTAAAAGTGGATAAAAGCTTTTAATATTATATTATTAAAAGTGGATAAAATTAATAAGTTTTAAATAGGTTATATTTAAAATTTGGATAAAGAAAAAAATTTTTAAAAAAACCTTTTTTTGAAAAAAATTTTTTTTTAAGAAAAATTTTTTTTTTAAGAAAAATTTTTTTTTGAAAAATTTTTTTTTAAGAAAAATTTTTTTTTGGAAAAACTTTTTTTTTGAGATAAATTTTTTTTTGAGAAAAACTTTTTTTTGAGAAAAATTTTTTTTTGAGAACTTTTTTTTTGAGAAAAATTTTTTTTAAGAAAAATTTTTTTTTAAGAAAAATTTTTTTTCTTAAAAAATTTTTTTTTAAGAAAAATTTTTTTTTAAAAAAAATTTTTTTGAGAAAAAAATTTTTTTTGAAAAAATTTTTTAAAAAAAAGTATTGTTATATTTAATATTTGGTTAAAATTTATTAAATATTAAAGCTTATATGTAAAATATGGTTAATTAGCTCTAATAAAAAGTGGATAAAAATTTTAAAAAGTTTATATTAAAGCTAATGTAACCTCTATATGTATTGTTCGGGGTCCTATTACCGTATATTCCTAAAAATAAGCAACCCCTAAAATAAGCAACCCCTGTTTTTTTTCAAAAATCTCAAAAAACGTGTTAGCAGTTGCTACATATAAAACTTTTTTTTTACTAAGTAAACCTCAAAAGTCGATTAAGTAAAGTTGTTCAGTGCATAAAAATACACCTATAGTAAAATTTGGTGTTATTTGGACAACTTTTTATTAGTACGTTTTTCAATTTTTTCAAAAAATTCAATATTTCGAAAATAAGCAACCTTTGGTTTTTTCGTGTAATTTTTTGGCCAAAAAAGGTTGCTTATTTTCGGGAATATACAGTATATAAATAATTTTTTTGTATCAAGTATGTATAAATAGTGATTATCAACTAATTAAATCAGTTGTTTTTTTTGTGTTCTAATATTTATTAGAGCTGTCGCTTAAATTTGGTACTGCATCATTAACTGGCTTTGTGTTGGTGCCTTAGTGAATTTTCATTTCGGCTTTATCATTGGTACCTTGGTGGATTTTCATTCGGCTTCGTTGTTGGTACCTTGGTGATTGTATGGTTATGGCTTCATCGTTAGTGCTCTTAGTGATTGTGTGTAGTGAACCAAGTTGATCTTAAAAAATCGACTTGACTAAGTCGACTTAAGTCGATTATAAAATTCGGCTATTAAACGAAACTCGATTTCTTTGTTTGCTCATATCACGTGGCATGCAACGACCAATCACAGTCTAAGTTATACTTAGATTAATACTTGATTTTTGAGTTAATATAGCAGATAGTTAATATCGATGTGTATAATTAAACGATTTAATTTTATTCTACAATGAGCTATGATTACGATTTTTAAAATAATACAATTTGCACAATGACATTTTTTTTTCCATTTACGCGATATTAGATTGTTTTATTTAAACATGCTCTTCAATTTAGTATTAATATTTCTGTATTGTCTTATACTTTTGAGAGCATTGTATTAGTTTACTCAATTGCATATATGTAATTTAATATCGATTAAAATTTTTTGGGTAATGATTTTACCTAATCGACTAAGTTAGCTTTGCAAAAATCGATTTGGTTAAGCCAACTAGTCGACTTAAATCAATTTTACATATAACGACTTGTATTACTAATTGTGTGTCATTATTTTGGCTTCCTGTTGTTGATGTCTTGATGAGTTGTATATCGTCACTTCGTCTTTAGTCGTTGCTTGGCATGCATTATACGAATGATCATTACAACAATTCAAAAAAAAATTATTAATAATAAACTTAAATCACCTAAACTAATTTCAACTGCAATCAATTTTTTATACCTTAAGAAAGCTGCATCCAAGCATGAAGGTTTATGGAGAGATAAATATAACAAGGCCCATGAATATCTATCGAAACTAGTAGGAGATAAAAATGCTGAAAAAGAACTTTTAGATTGTGCTAATAATTATGTGTTTGATAATTCCACAAAGAAAGTGATTAAAGATAAAAAGAGAAATGCAGTAGCTATGTTGCAAAATTCAAAGCTAGTTTACAAGCAAAAAATAATCATTAATGAACCAAAAATATTTCTACAACACCGAGGTTGAGACAAAAGAATTGGGTCAAGAGGACCCCGAAATATACATAGATAGGTCAGATTAATTATAGGGTTACTAAAAGAGAAAAGATCTGCAGAAAAAACTTCAAAAATAAGCAAAAAATTACTATAAATAGAAAAGATTTGCATAAAAAACCTCAAAAATAAGCAAACTTATACCTGACCTATCTATTTATATTTCGGGGTCCTGGGTCAAGACACAAACAGTAGGGTTGAGACAAAAAAAGATGTTAAGAATACTAAAGAAGACTTTGAAAATTATGAGTAGGGGAATTGAGATAACCAACTGAGAACTTAAAAATTAGAAAATATGTAAATACTAATTAGCCTATATATTTCTTTAATAATTGTTTATTAGTTATATAAACATGTAATCATTCCCCCTTATTCCCCTATAACTACACTAGAAAAATGCGACGATACAGAATCTAATCAAAAGGATGACAGATCTTTTGAAGTTAGTGATACGATTCGTAAAGAAATAGATCAATGCAATGCTGGGTCTATGTTAGCTAAGTAAATCAAATCTATATCAGCGTTATCTTAACATTTCATTATCAAAAGATTTAAATTAAAATTTAATGATCGCATTGAGTCAAAATATATTATATTAATTTAATATAAAATATTCCAAACTTCTTTTAGATTACAGATCAAATTTCTTTTTCTATCAAGGTTTTCTAAAAACAATCATTTCTAGTGCACACATTTACAAAGTTATAAAGTGTTTTTTCTAAAATATTATGAAACATTGGCTCCAAATCGATTATTTAAATATTCTTCAGTTTTTTAATATGTATAAAATATATAATAAAGTATGATTTTTTTTATTATAAATTTTATAACGTTTAGCATTATTATGAATTTAAATATAAGAGTTAAGTTAATAGGAGTTAAACTATATAGTATGGTTTTAAAATTAAGCAGTTAGTAGAGACTGGACTCTGCTATACGTATAAAAAAATCTGTACTTTTACTTTTACAATTAATTTAATTACGTCATACAGATTATTAATTAATTAAATTTCTGGCTTAGGCCATATAACTGTCCAAACTATCCGATGAACATAAATGGGCAATGGACTAGGAAAACCCGTCTTTGAAGGGGTTTTCCATTTTGAGAAAATAGCAATTATAGTTTGTGTTACCTAAATTTTTACCCCTGAAGTTTTTGTTTATTTTTAGATATTACTTACTGAATAAACAATGGCATGTAATTATGAAACACTAATTGACCAATCTAATTTAATTGAGTCGTAAATCTTTGGTTGTAAATCTATTTTTAGAACACGTTCGTAAAAATTGTTTACATTCAAGTTAAAATATCTCGATAAATTATTATATTAATGTAGAGTAAAAAGTGAAATACATATAGATATAAACCGGAACTTTAATTTGAATCAAAAATCTCGAAATTGATAAAAAAGTCTCAAAGACGGGTTTTCCTAGTCCACTGCCCAAATAGCTCTGTCTGAGTCCAGTCCGAGTCCAGTCCGGTCTGAGTCCGAGACCGGTCCGAATGACAATACTGACTGTTGGTGCTGGGGTTAGTAGAGTTATTTTTTCTTGATATATTAAGGGGAGGAACAGAAATCAGGTGATTTCTGTTTAGTAAGAGGCAATACCCCCCACCTGATTGAAATATTAGCAATTAAATCTGATTATAACAATATAGACCTGATCGAACCATAAACCCCAACCCCTAAAAAATCAGCTGATTTCTGTCCCTCCCCTAAGTGTTTTGCTTGTATATATACTAGCAGATATTTTTTTTTACAGATAATAGTCATTCATATTGGGCTTCGTTGTTGGTGCTAGTATTAATTGAGCTATTTTTTCTTTGGTTCTTTTAATGTTTTTCGCTCGTATACATTACTGACATTTTTTACAAATGACGTGTTATTTATAATTAATACTAGTATTGTTCTTTCTTATATTAGGGTTAGAGTTTAGTAGAATAGGGGTTATTAGAGTTAGGGTTAAGGTTTGGTAGAATAGGCAATAAGGCAGATGTTAAGGTTAGGATTATGGTTAGGTAGTGGTTAGCGGTTAGGATTAGAGTTACAGATATAATGTATTTTATAGTAAATCAGAAAATACTTGCAGAAATGTGCTCTTATAGAGGTCGAAGAGAACCCCGAACATCTAGTATAGAGGGCATACTTGTTTTTTTTAGCAAAAACCCCTAAAATTTGAGAAGCAAAAAACAGTTTTTGGCAATTATTTAGTGGACCAATTTGAACACCTTTTTTTTAAAATGAAGCTCTTAGTAAGGCGCATCTAACAAAAAAATGTTCATTCAATTCTGATCACTAGATAAAAAGTTATTTAAACAAATATATTTTGTCGTTTTTAGCAAATTGGGCCAAAATTGGCCGAAATCCAGTTATGATCTATATAAGAGATGCCCGGGGTCCTGGTCAAAGTATATAAATTTAAGATAACACCAATTGACCAAATTTATATCACGGTGCAGTTAGAAATTTTGTTTTCTATTGTTGGTTATTCCTGCATTTAGATATCTGAAGAAACTAAAAAAGTATATAAATATTAGAGTTCCTCAAATTCAAATCAAATCAAATATTGGATCAATTTGAATTTGATCAAATCAAATTGACACTGATTTGAATTTGATTTGATTCAAATATTTGAATTTGAATTTGAATTGAATTTGAATTTTTAATAGTAATTTTCAAATCAAATATTTGTCAAATCAAATCAAATTTGGGCATATTTGAATTTGATCAAATCAAATATAGTCAAATTTGAATTTGAATTTGATCAAATATTTGATTCAAATATTTGAAGATCAAATCAAATTGTGGAACCCTAATAAATATAAACTATTAAAATACGGATAATATAAAATGCGGCTATGGTGTTTTATACCATAAGTAAATTAGATTTACAAATTTGTATAACAAAAACAAAAAATAAACTTTTATAAAACAAAAAATAAATTTTTATTACCTTAGGGTTAGGGTGAGACCTAGGATGGGGCAAAGAGCATAGTTTATACCAAAATTTAGAAAGAAATTTTTTTTATTAAAGCCCCAAAGATGGTTTCATAAGCAAACTTTAGAGATATGCATGTTTTTTTAAAAAATAACCAAAAAAACTAAAATTTTATGTTACACCTAATCTTAAATTTTGATTGGCTATTCTAATAGTTTTGTGTAATATTTGTAGAACACCATTGGTGCATTTTAGTAGACCCAGTTAAAATATATGCAATTTTTTTTCGTATATAAATTTTAATTACGTATATTAAGAATTCTTAAATTTTATTGGTCAAAATTGGTCATGTGACGCTAGCAATGATCACTGGTGGTGATAAATAGCAAATTTCAAAAATTATTAATAAATTATTAAAATTATTTATATAACTAGCACTTTTTTTAGCTCAAAAAGAACAACTTATTTAAAAGTTCAAAACCAATTTTATTAATAAATTTATGCTTAAACATAATTTTTTTGTTTAATGAATTTTACATACTAAACTAATTTTAAACTAATTAAATGTTGGTTTTTTGTATTTCATTCAAATAAATATATAATCAACTATTGAAAAAATAAAATAAAAACTTGTAAATACAATTATTAAATTAATAAATATAATATGACAGGGTAAAAGCTGGGATAGAGAAGTTATATTATTGATGCAGATCTTACTTAGTTAGGGTTAGGGTTAGGTTGTTTACTATTTTAGATAGTGATCTACATCAATAATGTAACTATTTTTGCAGTTTTTTTTCTCAGCTTTCACTCTGTCGTAATATAATTTTTAGTTATACATAATTTTCTAAAATCAATAATATATATATAAAAAATTACAAAAATTGGTCTAATAAATTTTTTGTAATTATACATGTATATCATATTTGATATATATTATTCCCAAAATAAGCAGTCTTTTTTGGGCCAAAAATTACAAAAAAAATATGAGATTGCTTATTTTCGAATTGTTGAATTTTTTGAAAAATTGAAAAACGTTCTAATAAAAAGTTGTTCAAATGATGTGAAATTTTTATTATAAGTGTATTTTGATGTTCTGAACACGTTTACTTAATCATACTTTTGAGGTTACTTGGTAAAATTTAAACTTTTATATATAGCAACTGCTAACGAATTTTTTGAAAATTTTAAAAAAATCAGAAGGTTGTTTATTTTAGGTAGTTGCTTATTTTAGGAAATCTACAGAGAATCCTGAAATATACATAGATAGAACAGGTCAGAGAATGCATCACCATCATAGACAAATTAAATGAAATAAGGTTTAAATTTGCATATTATTTTAAAAAATTATTAAAAAGATTAGATTTTTAAATTGCATATTTGTATATCAAAATTCTATGAATTAATATTTATATACCCTAAGGGTACATTAAAATTTTTATACCCACACTCCTGTATAATATAACAATCATAGGATATATAAACAATGATTATTATTGTTGATTTTTTTTTTGTTAGCCAACTTTTCTTATCTTAGATGCTTATGAATATTGTCGCCACCAGTTTCGTAATCATCGTGTTATTGGAGCCTTGGTGCAGTAAAGTACATTGGACGTTTTGTGGACATTTTGGACATTTTTTCAAATTAAAATTACTTAAAATTTTATTAAGATTATCTATTTTAATTTTTTTAAAATGAATCCAGCACCTAAAAAAATATATAATTATATATTTATTAAATTAATTCATTAATTATTTAAGTCTTGGACATAGGCTTGACAGTTTTGAACAATCTTGGATGTTGGACAAAAAACATAGTATTGGACATGTCCAATAACAACACTGCCTTGGTGTAAACTCGTCACTTTAGACGTCGTCGCCTTTTAGATTATCTTGTAAAAATAGTTTTCGTCGTTTAGATAGTTCCACGTTGTTGCATAGGTACATCACCATTTGGGTCGTTTGTATATACTATCGTTAGGAGTAGTATATTTATGTACGAATTGGGACAGTTTTCGGTACCGTCGTCACTCGAGTGACGATTGGTTTACAAGTTCATCGTCATTCGAGTTACAAGTTCGTCATCATTCGAGTAACGATTGGTTTACAAGTTCGTCGTCATTCGAGTGACAATTGGTTTACAAGTTTGTCGTCATTTGAGTAACGATTGGTTTACAAGTTCGTCGTCATTCGAGAGACGATTGGTTTACAAGTTTGTACGCAGTAGAGGAGCGAAGTGGAGCATAGTTATCTTATTTGATTTCTATTTGGCTTTCTATACTGGAGGAGCATAGCGACTCTAAATGCGGAGCGTAGCAGAGCATAGAAAGCTTGTTTGTCCAAATTCATATTAAAAAGGATCAATGACGATAGATTTACGCTCACATCGTCGCTCGAATGATGATAAATTTATGCTCGCATCGTCATTAATAGCAAAATCATAAAAAAAGTTAGGACAAATTGGGTACCAAAAATATGGTTATATAGCAAAAATCGTAAAAAAGTTGGGACAAATTGGGTACCAAAAATATGGTTATATATAGCAAAGGGTACCAAAAATTATGTATCTATTTTCCTTTTATAATACTTTTGATAATGCCTACCAACATAATAGCTTCTAATATGGTCAGGACATCTACCACTTTTAGACCGAGTAGGTTTACCACAATCAGTACAAGGATAACGCCTAATAGCATTTTTATGAAGCCAACACCCTTTAGGATTCATACATGACCGACCACATATCTCTCCAGTATATAAAAGGAAATCGCAAATATATTCACCTAACTGCATTTTTATATATGCCTAGTACATATTAAGTTTCAAATTGAACAAAAATATTAATAAGTAACAGATAAGGAATTTCGTACCAGTACCTATGTATATTTAAATATCAACTACTACTCAATCTACTAACCAACCATCTTTAGAGATCAAAACCTCTTTTCCATCATGGCAAGATATCGAAAAATCAATAATTGATATATTAAGAGCAAGAAACTTTTATAACAAGGATAGAAATAAAGGATTTATGGATTATTATAAAAAGCAACTTGATGAATTGCATAAATTAGAAGATCAAGAGCAATATATTATAATCAAAGCCAGATTACTTCTTCCCAATGAAGAAATATATGATACAAAAATAAAAGCATTCTCCAATTCTTATTATAAAAGTGAACCAAAAATCAGACAAGCTATTTTAAACTATCTCAAACTAATTTACAAAATTGCTAAAGAGTACTTTATAACAGAAGAAGAAAGAGAAGAGGAATTTCAAGCATGGCTCAACTCGTAAGCACCCACTAAGAAGGTAATTGCACATCCTTTATGATTTGAAGCTCTTCTTTAACAAAAAATCGCTTCGGACCATTGCTCTCATCATCTTCGAGCCAGTATAAGATAGGCTGATTTTTTTGTACCAAAGATTCCTTAATATGATAAATTTGAGGAGACCAGTTCATATCAGTCGCACGCTTAAATCCACCTTCTAACTCACTAGATTCAAGTAAATATCTTACAGGAGTATTATAAGATAGCTTGGATTTATCAAAGCCCATGGATCCATTGCGTAATTTAGAAGATGATAAAATAATTTGTTTCATTTTTATAGCTTTAGCAGGGGCCATGCCAATTAATCTAGTTACCAAATTATTAAGATTATCAATAATTATATAAAGATTTCTAACCCAAGCCCTCGATCTCTTAGATATAGGCAATAATAAATCTGAAGCATCTTGCAATCGAAACAATTTTTCTGCCAAAGTACGATTAAATCTTTCAACAATAGCCTGGGATCTATGAGACATGCCAATCTTAATTTTAACATTATGTTTTTCTATTAATTCTTTGCAATAAGATTTAAATTCTGAACCAGAATCGATCATTAATAATTTAGGCCAAATAAGAGGGCACTTGGAATTACTATAAACTTTTTTAAAAGCTTTAGCCACACTACTAGATGTCTTATCTGTTAAAGGAACTGCCCACTTATATCTGGAAGCAACATCAACTATACATAAACAATATTTATATACTTTGTTATTAATAATATCATGAAGCATATAAAGAATATAAGCTTAATGGCATTCATTAGAAAACTGTATACTATTAAATGAAGCTCTAGGAATAAATCTTGGCCGAGGCTTATGAATTTGAAATAAAGCTTGTTTTTCAAGCCAATCACGTACTTCATCCTCAACAAAGTAAAACAAAGCCTTTAGAGAAGCTTCATACAATTTTTTCGCAGTTCTTTGATAGACATTAGGTTGATAATAAATATTACGCAAAGCAATAGATATATCTAATTCATGAGCTTTTTCAGAATCTACATGAATAATAGGAATAGATAACATCTTTTCTTATTATAGTTTAAAAAAAGATGTCATTGCTAGAAAATATATCATCTAGTAGAATTAATCAATTTAAAAGCGATTTATTAGCAATACAAGATCGAGTCTGCAAATTACAACAGGATCTTGTTTTAAAAGAGGATTATATTAAATATCTCGAAAAAGAAATCTTAATTCGTGATGAGGACCTAGACCCATTGCGATCAGAAATTTCCAATCTTAAAGAAAAGTTAGAAAAGGCACTCCAAAATTTTGAGAGCCAAGAAAAGAACATTGATTATATAGAAAAGCGGTTAGTAATTTTTCAGGATGAAATTGACAAGCTTAATGAAAAAATTCTTGTTTTGTATAATAATATAGATATGGCGCAACCACCAGGATCACCCCGATCCCCCCGATCCCCTCGAACATTATCTCTACCCGAAAATCAAGCTACGATCCAGAACCATAGAATTTAACGAGAGATTAACAATATTAGACAGTATTTTCAAAGCCCAATTACAATAGCACCTACAATAAATGGTATTGTAGATAATCTTAATATGATTTCTGATGCAGGTAAAAGATTAGAAAGGTTGGTACTAGAAATATATCCATGAGCAAAAGCTCCAAAACAAAGTCCTGGCTACCATCCATGATGAGAAATCCCTGGTCTATCGCATCATTAACCCGGAAGAAATCCAACATCAGCAATTGAAACCTTGTTTTGTGGCTGATTTTCGCATTAAAGACTTAATTACTAATATTGCTTATGCCTGAGCAATTAATGCTGAAAATCGAGTAGCGAACTTGCAGACCCAGATAATAAATTTGCAAACCCAGTTAGCCAATCTACAGACCCAGTTTGCCGATTTACAAACCCAGTTAGCTACACTTCAAAATGACTATGATCTTCTTCACCAGGCTTATGAGGCCCACAGAACACAGCATAATATATTTAAATCTCAAGAACTTGATAGACGAATTACAATCTGTGCACAAAAAAGGCAAATATTAGAATTGCTTCTAGAAAAATTTGCATTAAGATTCAAAAACAGGCGAACTTATCAGCAACTACAAGATTGTAAGACAGATAGGGCAATTACTACACACCTCTTAAATCTTACAAAAAATCGATACAGCAAATGGAAAAATAAATGCAAAACTCTAAAAAATGATCTATTACTTGCTGATATTCAACTAGATAACAAGTGGGGTAAGTGGAAAAATCGGGCACGAAATTCAGAACAATTAATTAATAATTTGAATCAGCAAATTTTTGCACTTCAGAATAATCAACCTATAAATAACCAATATAGAGGAATGGCAGGATACCCACCTCCAAATTTTTATGGCTATCCCGATGAGGANTATAAATAACCAATATAGAGGAATGGCAGGATACCCACCTCCAAATTTTTATGGCTATCCCGATGAGGATCCAGAAGAATTTATTGATTCTTTTTGCTCATATATTGTGGCTGTAGGAATTGATGTAACAGCTGGACATGCTTACAGAATTCGAGCACATGGTCTTTTTGAAACATGTCTCAAAGGTGATGCTAAAGATTGGTATGAAAGAACTCTTCAAAGAAAAAATTGGGAATTGAGAAATTTATTAGATAATACTGGACAAGCTACTTTAGCTTTGGCTCAAGGCCAAACAGCGGTACAACTTGGTGCAAATTTAAGACATGGTGCTGTGGGCCAGGCCGGAAATATTGTTATTCCAGCTCATACAGTATTTGATGAAGACTGGTCTTTTGCTAATGGGCACCCAACAGATAGATTACCCAATGCGCCAAATGCTAATACAGGCAATAGTGTAGTTGTAGTTGGAATCATGCTTGGACAAACAATATACTTCTTCAAGACCAACTATCCTATAGTTACTGCAGAAAAACAGCGAATGCTCTTTGGGTCAACAGTTCAAGGCAATGATCCTGTGGGTCGATTTTATTCTAAGTTACGTAAACTTGCTAGGCTTGCTGGTATTGATGAACAACAAATTCGATTACAATTTATTCGTGGTATTTCTCCTGATAATCAATTAGAAATTCAACGCATTGGAATTAACAGGCCTGTATCTGAATTGCTTACAGAACTCGAAGAAATTGAGAGATATAAAACAGAGCAATTATCTGGTGCATATTCTATTCCAAAATCTGCTATAGAGCATCAACAGCAATTTTATTCTAATGCGGATATTGACAAGCTTGTAGAAGAACGAATAGCTTCTAGAGAAAAACAAAGTCTAGCCTCAGAGAAGCACATCTTTGAAGCAAAGCCAAAACAAGTATCTCAAGTTGATCCTAATACTGAAGCAGTTAGACAATTTATAGAGATTATGAAGCAAGCTAAAAAGACTTTAGCTAAAAAGCCTGGTCCTGGTAAAGAAAAAGCAGATAAGATTCATATAGATCGATTCTTAAATGACCTTGTAAAAGATGATCCTGATCCTAATCCTAATAGTTTTTATAATGATGATGATCCTATTGAAGATATTCGTAAAAAATTAGAAGACCTTCATATCAATCAAACTAAAATTGCTAAAACTATGAAAAAAATTTCTAGTAAGCCTAAATCTTCTTGACGCAAGACTAAATCAAAATCAAAATCTAAGACCCAAAAAAAGAAATCATCAGGTCGATCAAAGCATGTTAATGCCTATATAATTTCTAATGAATCATCTTCAGACTCTAGTGAAAATAATACAACATCAAGTGAAAATGAACTTGAAACCAATACCTTGTCATATTCACAAAGCAAATCAGGATCTTCTGAATCATCTGAAAACGAGTCTAGTAGTTCAGAAAGTGATTCAGATGAATATGAAGTCAATGCTACAAAAAAAAAAATAAGTTTTTCTAATACCAAAAGCTCAAAGAAGCGCAAAAGTGCCAGACCAAAAACTTCTAGCAAAAAATCTAGTAACACTTCTTCTGATAAAAAGAGCAGTAAAGATATTAGGATACTTAAAATACCTACAGATAATATTAACCTAAATGCATTTTTAGCTATTTTAAGATCAATAGTTGATTCATTTACTCGTACACAACCTAAAGAAGTATCTATTAATGGATATAATATGATTAATACCAAATTAATTGCACTAAAAGATCCTGTTCTAAAACATTTTACTTCAAATTTCTCAGACAAGGAACAAGAAAAGTTCTGGAATGAGATTACTATGGTATTCTCTCATATTTTACAACCAATATCTGATCTAATTCGAATTGCTTCCCAGCAAACAAATGTACTACCCCAAACAGCCCCAGAGGGGTCGCAATTAGAGGCGGAAATTTCATGGCCCAACCCTATAGAAATTAATTTTATTCGTAAAATTATTCCCAATGATGTCGCTACTATATGTTGCAAAATTAGCTCGCCATTAGGAAAAATTGTACAAGTGCCTTCCGCTATGATAAATAGTGGGGCAAATTGCTCAGTTATCTCAAAAGGCCTTATAAAACTATTGGGAGCAGAAGTAGATAAAAATAAAAAACCTTCTGTTAAATGGCGTAATAATTCCTTAGAGTCTTCAGGCATATCTTACAACATTTCAGTTATGGTTGGTCAGGGAAAAAATAGTTGTACAATCTCTGAAGACTTCCCGGTCATGAATGATGATAAACCCTGGATATTATTGGGTACACCTTGGCTTGATCGAGCTGGATGGGAGCCCATTGTCAAGCGTGAATTCAAGCTAATTCATAAAGGTAAAGTAATTACTATACCTCTTTCAGTACATAAGTCCCAGAGAGTGATATTTAAACCGGAAATCAACCTGACTTTTCACAAGCAAGATTCGGTCCAAGTATCTACTGATTCTTCTAGACCCGAAGGGTCATTGCTTCGCAGGCCCGAAGGGGCGACCCTAAAGGGTTATAGTTCATCTAGTAAGGATAACAATGTATTATTAGAGGAATGGCATGCTCCTGCAGGTTTTAACCCAGATTTTAGCCTATCTAGTGAGGATGATTTCTTGCAAAGCAAGTCATTAGATAATGAATCAAAGATTCAAGACTTTACCTCTTCTCTGAATCATGACCTGGGTCTAGACTCGAAAAGCCAATGCCCTGCAATAAAAAAAAAATAATTAATAAATCAAAAGTTCGAGATATTTCTATATGGGAAAAATGTATAAATCAATTCTTCTCTGAATTATAAACCTTTAAATCTAGATATATCAGGATATAACCTACCATCTTTCTCTTCTAATGCATGAATAAGATTAAATATAGTACCATCTCGGATATATTTTTTCAATGTAATTTCAAATAAATTTTTAGCTCTATTATTCATATCTATTTGAATTTGATTGCATTCTATATCTTTCTGTTGCTTAATAGTTTTTAAGGTTCCTCAGTAGATTTAATAAATTCTTGACGTAAATTATCTGTAGCTTCTTTGATTCTAGCATTAACCTCTTCTTTAGAGTATAATGGAGCAATATTAGAGGAAGAATCAGAGATTCGAGATTTTGTCTCTTCTTCTAATCCTGATTTTTCAGGTTTTGAAACTGGTATTTCTATACAATGAGACTCTGTCTCTACTTCTATTGTAGGATTATATTGGGATTTTTTATTTTTTTGGTATCTATCAACTTCATGTTTTAAAAATGCTTCTATAATAGGCTAATACTACTTGCTTCACTTTCTGATAATGGATTTTTTTTTCGAGTTGTAAGCCGAATCCATCCAGCTTTTATTAATGAAGGTGGTAGTTGGGTAAGAAGATTTGAATAATTTTCATGAAAAGTCATGTAATTACATAAAAAAATAATTTGATAACTTTAATTTATTCTATAAAATAACTATAAGACAACTTTCGTGAAAAGTTATGTAATTTCATGAAAAAAATAATTTTATAACTCTTATTTATTCTATAAAATAATTATATATTATGCGCATTTACCCTTTGGGTCATTGCTTCGCAATAATATCGATCTTTGACTTGTTTCATTAATGTGACACCTGGTCGATATTACCAGATAAAAGTATAGTAGTGGGAGCATAGCGGAGCTAGTGTTGTATTTAAAATCACGATATGCATTACTATATTTATCTATTGTATAAGAGTTGTTTAACCAACCATCGCTTTTGTCTTAATTAAAGTGCATGACAATTAGTATAAAAATATCTTTTTTTATTATTGTTTTTCAGAATTGCACTAACTAAATATGTTATGAAACTCAAGAAGGAGTAATTCGAATTTTTTTTTTACTATACAGACTAATTCTCTTCATTTATATTTTCCATACAGGAAGGTGGTTGGCTACCTCCTATATCGGGCATACTAATATCACTGTCATTTTGTGATGCATTATTGTGAAGCAATGACTCTTCAGATCTATGGTCTGGGGCAGTATTAACTAAATTATTGCTATTATGGTTAAAATTTTCGCCCTCATTATTTCTATTAGTACTCACTCTCCTATTACTAGAAACCCTGTGGTTAGGAGATGCTGAACGATCTCTTTGGGTGGCAGTGGACTCACAACGACTCATCATAGATGAAATTTCTTTATAAGATGGTGGAGGGGTATGGTTATAACGTCTTATCTCTCGTTGCCTTGAGGACACATTTATATTGTGTATTTGATCAAATTGTGTTTCTAGATTTTTTACACATAGAGGACAGAGCCCATTGCGAAGCAATAATATAATTAATAATTTATTTCTATTTCAAAGTTACCTACAGCAAAGGTAGACAAATGTTCAAGATTAATATAGACTTTACCTGGTCTCTTCCAAAAACGTGAACGGAACTCCTCAAAGTATCGTGCTCCAGTTCTAGTTCTACGCCCTGTATGATTTCCTGCCATATATTGGCACATCAACTAACAAGGATCAAGAAAATCAGTAGGTTATACAGTATCACAACCTAATTATGGTTTAATCTGACAATAAGTGCTTTGTAAAAATACTTACAGTGTGATCCCTTACAAGATTTTGAAATTTACCCTTGCATTGATATCCCGTATAGTTGGTACTAAATCTCTCATTAATTATATTCACAATATCATTCCAAAAACTTACCCTACTACTTCCAGGAATATTGTGATAGTCAGCATTTTTATTTCTTCTTTTAGCGATTAATAAGCTCAATTGATCATCAGTCCACATAACTAAGTTTCTAACGCGACTCAACCGCGACTCTACAGCAATACACCTGTTTTTCATAGAATTATATAGAAAAAAAAATATTGCAACTCAATCGCGACTCAACGGTGATTAGTATATCATTAGCTGACACAACCAAATTAATCATCAGATAATCACGGTATAGCGTCCTAAAGAAGTATGATTTTTACGATCCAAAATGAAAAATTCGAATTCTAAATTTACTTACTATAGGTAATCGTTGTATATATGCATTTGATGATTAGCATACATACTATAGGCGATCATAATAAATCTTGTATATATGCATCCAATGATTAGCATACAATATTTATTTACTATAGGCGATCGTAATAAATCTTATATATATGCGTCTGATAATTTCTTTATTATAGATGATCACAATAAATATTGTATACATACATCCGAAGATTTACATAAATATTATTCAGTTTAGTTTTATTAAATAAGGTAGAAGTATCGAATATTAAGTAATTTAAAATTTTAGGTTAGAATTATAGTTAGTCAAACTTGTTAGTAATAAAACCGCTTAATATGTACTGTTAATTTTTCGCAGGAACAAAAGGTTAACTCCCGGCTTTATATACGGCTTATTTCTCTGCAGTTGAAAATAAGGGTGTTACTATATCCTTCATATTGTATGACTAATAAAAAAGATATTTTTACATGCCATACAATAGATAAATATAGTAATATGTGATGCATATCGTGATTTTAAGCACAGAAATTCGCATTTATACTGCATGTATTGACAATTAGTTATGAAATTTAGCAGACCTAACGTACATACATCATTAAAAATGCCTTATAACCATACACTTAGTGAATCGTCATACTTTTCTACAGCTATTGGGATTTAAAATTTTTATTACATTAAGAATATCGCATAAAAAAATAAGGCATTGCAACAAATTTCTTTATAAAAGAAATAAGAACTTCAATGCAAACTAACTCAAGCTTAACCATCTAAAAATTAAGCAACCTCAACTACATAATAGTCGGCAGAATAATGGTAAGTGTCATGGGCAGTGATGGCAATTTAATCAGCCAAAGAAAATTTAATTGGCCATCGGCCAATATATAATTATTTGGCCAAAATGGCCAAAATTTTGCGGCCAAAGTTGAATGTCAATTGGCCAGGCCAATAAAAATTATTTGGCCGATATGGCCGTTGGCCAATGGCCAAATGGCCAAACGGCCAAGTGGCCAAATTTCTCTGTATAGTAATAAAAAAGAAATGTATATAAAAATACTGTATTATATGCATACTAATGTTAATATATATTACATATATGTACTGGTTTTGTTTAAAGCCACACTATTAACTATAAGAACCAATATTCTTAAATTGTATTTATTGTAAATTACCTTCCCAAAAAAAGTTAATTAACACTATAGTTATCTATTTTCATGTGCTATTACTAAAGTTGCGATAAAGAAATTGACGAACTATTGGAATTAATAAAACTTATAGAACGGATCGATATTTAACTATACGTGAAAGAATAATTAAATCTAACGATTCTTTTCAAGTTCTTTTTTAATTATAATAGTTTGCTTGAAAGTTCGTTTTGAAAGCATATTAATATATAAGATAACTTAAGTAATAATTGTTAAGCTATATAAAAAAAAATCTAGCGAAAGTTAATAAATTATATAAAAAATAATTTAAGTGAAGGTTTAATAACTTATATAAAAATAATTTAAGTGAAAGTTTAATAAACTATATAAAAATAATTTAAGCGAAGGTTTAAAAAGTTATATAAAAGTATAATTTGAACAAAGGTTTAATAAGTAATTTGAGCAAAGGTTTAATAAACAAAGGTTTAGTAAGTTATATAGAAAAATTACTTAAGTGAAGATTTAACCAATCAAATTACTAGTTTTATTTGGCCATTTCGGCCAAAAATGAAATTTATATTTTTGGCCTTTTGGCCTCGGCCAATGGCCGCGGCCATTGGCTGGCCAAATAACCAAGTGATATCACTGGTCATGGGGTTAAGCGATACTACTAGTTTTAGTACCGAAAATCTAGCCAGATGTAAGTATAGTGAACACTCGCTTATTTATTTACTAAAATATAATATTTATTATTCTCCTTATTCAAAATATGCAAAGCTAAAACTCTAAGACCTCCTAGATTTTTTCCCCTTCATATCTCTTATTTATACCCTTCATACTATATAATTACGTTATTACTAATTACATAGTTTAACTCTATTATCGTTATGCATATTTACTTTAACTTTGATCGTCGCTTTTACTTCATGTTACCATCATACACGTGATAGTAAGTGTTATTGAATTTTTTATGTAACTTTTTAAATCTAAGCATACCACTATTCAAGCTTCTATTTACATTTAGGGTATCTACCATATTAGTTATGACCGTTAAATTCTATAAATTTATATATAATCTGCCTGGATAAAAATCAGTTAATTAAGTATGCCCACGTTTACATAAAAAAAATCTATTTATAGTCAAGGTTATTTTATAGGCGATTAATTCACATATAATTCATTTTTTACAATGTATATGCCAACAATTGTATTAGTGCCACAGATAGTTATAAAAGATAAGTATGATTACAATTAATAACGATAATACTAATTGATACTAATACTATACTTCTTGACTTGTAAGTTTGATACTTACTCTGTTAGTTTGCTATTTTTCAATTATTAATAAAGCGATATGATAAGCTATAGATAAGATATAGGAGGTAGCCAACCACATTCCTGTATAGAAAATATAAATGAAGAGAATTAGCTTAGGAACTTTAGTAGCTTTAGGAGCTAAAGTAGTGATATGATCTATAGGTCTGACTATTTGTTTAAAAGTATATAATAAAGGCCTTGCACCCTAGAAGAAAAGCATCCATTGTAATATTAAATAACTCGCTTCTATAAAACTCTTTACACTCTCTATACTATAAAATAAACTTACCCTGAACTACTGCTTAAATGGCATAAGTGGTACGATTGTTTGTTGTTATTACTGTTCACATGATTATACCGTTATGCTGACGGTTGATTTCTTGACGGACTTAGGAATAACGAAGTTATTTTGTCCAACTTTCCCGACGAACCGTGGATTGTTGAGGTAGATTATTGTCCAGTTGTGGTTCCAAGAGGTGGATTCCAAGCCGAAGTTTAGTATACTAGTGTTATCATATTTTTGTGAACAACAAGTATACTAAAAAGGGAAGAAGTCTTACCTACGGTTATAAACCTTCCACTCGCCAAATCTAACTGCCTTTTTTGACTAAGCCGATTGTAGGTTACCCGAGCTATTTATTTGTGGAGTGACTAACTCGCCGTTCAAGGGCGTCAGTATTTATGTGTTAGAATTTTTTCCTAATTACTGTTATAGTATAAAAAATATGTTATACAAGTAACTTAAAATCGGTATGTGGTTTGTAGCACATTTCTGCAGAATTAATTCTTACGGTTGATTTATAACAAATATTACTATTACAAATAACTAGAAAGCCCTTTCTTATTATATACGATACTGCGATAAGAAAAAGCACAAATGGGATTTAGAAGGGCTATACAGTCAACCCTCTCTATGTGCAACCCCTCTAAATGCAACCCCCCTTAAATGCATGGCAATTGTCTGGCCCCATGAAGGGCCTTATAGCTAAGTGCACGTTCTTTATTCTGCAATTGCATGCTATTCTCTTGGCCCGTGTATATAGACTCCCCCGTAAATGCAACCACGTGATTACAGTCATAAAACAACCAATCAAAATTTGATATTCTTTATAACATTCGATCACCATATACGTTCCTGATCACTACGTACAAATTCGGGCCATACCTAGTAATGTGCCATTTATATGTTGTCTGAATTTTTTAGCGTACAATACGTACAGTATGTACAGTACGTATAGTTGTACAGTGCATATAGTATATATAATATGTGAAATATGTATAGTACGCATATAATATATAAACTATCTATATACAAAATTTTGCAAGAAATAATTTTGCTTAGAAAATAAACGGCGGTTTCATAAGGGAAAATTTAAGTTATGAATAGTTTTATATTTTGTTCTAGAATATTCTAAAAATTTTTTGCGTACTGTACTATACACGGCACATCACTAGCCATACCCGTACAAATCCGGATCTTGAACCATGCTACGAAGACCCGTACTTATCTGACGCCAAAACGTAGTGATCTGGTCCAATTTTCTTATGGGGTAATCATTTTAATCATCTAATACCGGTACAATTAGCCAGAAAATATAAACATACTATACCTTTATATACATATGTATTTATGTACATAATATAACATTGTGCTTGTATTTTTAAATCTTGGAGGATTTGTTTTTTTTTATAATTTCGAACCTGATATTGGAGAAAAGGCGTTAGTAAAATCTCTAAAACTTTAAATAAATCAACGTAATGCCTTTACTTATCTTTTTGTAAAACGTTGTAATATCTTTAAGTAAGGCGCCTAAATTAGTTTTGTCTTAAAAAATTTTAAGGTTTTATAAATTAGGTTTGTCCGGAGCAAAGCAAAGGACTTATATATTATTTATATATGACTAAATTAAAAAAATTTTTGTAATACAGTAGCGTTAGTGTAGCGAAAAGACTTTATTTTATGCAATAAAATTATACAATACAGTATTATTGGTTACAATAGTCACATGATTTTACATAAAGATTCAATATGATTGGCTACTCTCTAATTGCAACCCTCCCAAAATGCACGCCTCAGAGCCTGTCCTGACGACTTGCATTTAGGGAGGGTTGACTGTACTAAGAAAGAGTACAACGTTCTTTATCAGTGGTATTATCAAAATTCATATGCCATAGGAACTTGGAATTTCCAGATCTCCAAGATCGTTGACTTTTTCACTTGGTAGTGGCAATCGTCGAATCTAAGGGGTCTATGTTCCTAAAAGGATGCTAAATATATTTAGTATTTGGGCTTTACAACCGAATAGAGTTGCTTTGTTAAATGTGATATAGCAGTATTAGAGTAACACAATTACTAATCATGTAACTAGCAAGTTTTTTTTAGATCTAGCAAATGGATGGTATAAAAATAAGCAATTTTTCTGCTTCTTGTAGGTGGGTTATAATAATATTTTTTGCTCGTATATAATTTTTTTATTCGACCATAATTTATTTTTAAAAGTAATGACATTTTGTCTAATGGTAACTTTGAAAATGAATTTGACTTACTAAATTTTTTTGTATTTAGGAACGTGAAATGAGCACTAAAGATAGCACCACCCCCAAAACTATTAACGAAGCTACCACCTTCAAGACTAACAATGTTACCACCCCCAAGACTAACAATAGCACCACCCCCAAGACCATTGATAGTAATGCCCCCAAGACTAACGATTCCAATCCAGAAAACGATCAAAAAAAGCTATCTGGTGTAGGCATAATTTTTGATTATCAAATACTATGTAATTACCCTGGTTTCAACCCTATAACATTTTCAAAAGTATTGAAAGTTCGCAGATATTTCGCCTTCTAATTTTTATTTGCTTTTGTATTATTTTATTTGTATGTTGCTATTCTGACAAAAAAATTATTAAATAAAGAAGGAGGTTTTTTCTTGATATTATATAACATTCTTCTGCCTTATATAAAAATAAATTGATCATAAATATTAGATTATTGATATTTTGGTTTTAGTTCAAGCATCATCATTCTTTTTTCAGCTTCCTCATGAGATATTCCTCTTGCTATAAATTTATTGTATGCAATAATACGCCAATCTCCAAAAGCTAATGTAGTAATTCCATTTGATAAAATCCATCTCTTAGTATCTAAAGGGCTAATACCAAATTTAGATGAACGAAGAAGTCTGATAATATGGTCTTTACTTCCTAAACTATGCATTGTTATCATACATTCTTTTCGAGATTTTAAACAATCTTTATACATATCATGAGTAAGGTTCTTTTTGACTACTACCTTTTGTACCCCTTTAGCTCTTCGATCTGTTTTCCCATTAGCAAGAATATAACTATAGAGCTTAGGTCTTGGTCCGCAAAATTTCCACATAGCAGTACCACAACTTTCATCATTAAACTTACAAGGAACTTTTTTATTCAAAATAATCTTTTCTTTTCCGAGAGCTTTGTATATAGGATGTTCCGGCTTATAATCACTAAAATCAAAATGTTCATGCATCTCTGTCATATCTTTATAAACATTCTCAGTTCGAATAAGTAATATAAGCGAATCAGTATCAGTATATACCACTTCAACATTATCTCCATATCGCTTTTTTATAATATTATCCCTTAGATTGTAACACAGGCAAATTTGCCTGCGTATTTTAAAATTTTTAATAAAATTTTAAATATTGATTTTAGCTATATCTTTTCTAAGTAAAAAATATTCTTTAAGTTTTGTTTTAGTAACTTTGTTATAAAATTTTTTTAAAATCATTAGAAAACTTTAATATAATAAATGTTTAAAGTTCTTGTATTGGCATTTTTACTATTAAAATTTTTCTTTAGATTTTTTCAAATTTTATATGTTCCTGTCTATAAAAAAAATCTTTACTTCTAATACAAGTCTTAATTTTTACAAGTAAATCATTAAAGTTGCAATAATGAAAGTTGTCATCCTTTATATAAACTACAATATTGTCTTAAGAACTATAGTTCTAAAACTAAAACTAAATAAGATCGCAGAAAAATTGTAATAAAATTTTTTAAAAAAATTTTTTCTTAAAATTATCTATTTTCAGCTTATATGTAACTATAATTTATTTTCTTATAATATAAAAACTAATTTTGCAAAAAAGTAATCCTTATTTTCAAATATAATTGTACAAAGTTTTATTTAATTATTTTAGTATTTTAAAAACGTAAATCAGAGCTAAAAAAGTGCAAAAACGCAGACAAATTTGCCTGTGTTCTACTACAATCTAAGGGATAATAGAAATTATACATGGTAATCTTACTTTCATCAAGGACAGACATACCAATAAAGATAGGTTTACTAAGTCTAGCTTTTGATTGATGACGAGAAATACCTACTAAATTCTCTGCTAAAATTCTATGTGACTTATAACAAGGATCAGCTACTAATTTTTTAAACTTTTTCGATTCTCCTTCTGGTCTAACAAAATCTATTCTTTGATATTTGCGTACATTATCTACAGTCTTTCCATAGTTTGCATTACCAAGGAGCTTATACATATTTTTCTCGAAATCATTTTTAGCTAAAGCACAAGATCTTGCCAATTCTTCCATAAAAGGCTTCATCCATGGGCTTTGGTTAAATTCTATAGCTCAGTAAATTTTGGTAAGTACCATTCCCTGCTTTATATAAAATTGTAATGCTAGATAATGAACTATATACTTTTTCTTATTATTGAGATTTGGAATGAGTTTCTTAGTCTTTGTATAATGTTTTAAATCATTAATAATCTCTTGTCCATACTTACTCATTTCATCTTTAGAAATCTCGATATTTTCAGGAGCTAAAGGATATGAAGTATGAGCTTTGTGTAATTTATATGGATAGTCAAGATCAACTTCCAAAATATAGCCTTTTTCTGCATTATCAGGGATCTCGCACTTGGTAATTTTATTAAAAAGGTCTGAAGTTTCTTCTGCTGTTATCCATCTATGCCCCCTGTTGGCATAGATTGCATCATTGCTCCAGTATATAATGCATTGGCATCAACATATTATAGCCAAGAATAGAGTTTTTTCATAGCTTCTTCTGTCTCTGGAACAAAATCAGGACATTGTGGGTTATTAGCTTTAACTTGACGATTATTTACCATTGAAATACCCCCTCTGATACCTTTTTCACAGAAGAGGTACATATTATCATCAGTAAATAGCTCAATCTCTTGTCCTGTAGTTTTATATAAAGCATCTTCTGCAAATGAAGGTAGAGAAACATAGTGAGCAATATCTAATCCAAATTTACCTTTCATTAATTTGCGAAATCCTTCTAAACAATCTGCTAATAATAGTACATCAAGATTAAGATAAAAGTCATGATAATCTCTGAATGTTTTCATATCAAAAGATTTCCATACCTCCTGTGCTATTTTATAGGCTTTTTCTGAGCATTTAGATTTGTTAAGAATACTGTCAAAAGCCTCAATAGGAGGAAGAGAAGTAGCATCCATTTTTTCTGGTGTATTAAACCAATCATATGGGAAAGGAGCTTTACGAAATACTAAGTCATCCATTCCTTTTGGTCCATGTTCTCTAGTTATGGGGAATCTCTCTGGATGAGCAAAACATCTATCTGAGTCAATTCAATAAAGATGACTAGGCTTTTTACATGGTAAGTTTAAAGAATTTCCATCTTTATCTACTTCCTCTTTACATGGTTCAGCTTTTAAGTTAGATATATGAGAATCAAGGGATCCAGGCATAAGTTGTAAAGAATCCATATATCTTTGATTTTCAATATCGAGAGTGAGATAAATTTCCATATTATGAGGAATTGCACTTATCTTTTCTCTGCTTACTCGTTCCATAGCTTGGGAAATAAGATGAGCATCAAACTTACCTAAATTATGGAAACGAATTGGTAATTTAAACTCCTCTGGTTTAATTCGTAGTTGGAGATTACAAATACTATGGGCTGGACCTCTATAGTTACCTGTAATATGGTCATGGTCTCGAACTTTTTTAAGATTATCTTCTTTTCCAAATGGCTTTTCATATATCCAACATTCTTTAGCTGAATTATGCATTTTTTCTTCTTGAGTAGTTAATTTTTTCATTGGTTCTCCAGGCCATCGGAGCCTACAATAAATTGTATTTGTTAAACAGTACATTATTCCTATATCTACTCCAAGAGGATCTCTTTTATGAGCTTGGTAAAGACCTTTTAAGTAATCTTTAAGATGAATTAATTTTTCATATTCTTTACTGAAATTAAATTTACCTATTTTCCATGATTGAAATATATTAATACTGGTAATATAATCTTTTACTATCTCTTCTGGTATTATTCCTGATTGCAATATTTTGATTAATTTCTTTGCAAAATTTCGTATTATATGACCTCCTGCGAGAAAGTCTTGACATTGTTCTACTTCTTTTTCCATTGCTTTAATAAATTCTCCAGCAGGATCATTACCCCTAATTTTTACTGGCGCTTTGGTTTTGCCATCACTACGCCTAATTATATAATCAAATGATATGACTTTATGTTCTTTAATTGCTGTCGTTTTTGATCCTTGATTTTTTTCAATCAGAGTGGAGAGAGTTTTAGCATCTGTTGTACAAGTAAAAGGTGCATCTAACATTCGTTCATATCGTTTAAATTTATATATATTCTTGCCTACCAATGGCATTACTGTTCTTTGGACTGTAGTATTAATTCCTTCACAATCTTTCCTATGCTGAGCATCAATCTTGGGATCATAGGTTCGATGGCTTACACAATAATCACAAACATATAACCTCCTATTGTGTTTAGTCGTATATCCAGCTAATTTTCCTAATCCATCTCTTCCTTGAATTAAACAATAATGTTGAGATGGTTCTCCTGTTTCGGGGTCATCTCCAGTAATTAATAAAAGCCTAATCAATTTACGTGGTTGACAATTCCCTTCTTTATGATTACATCTATTATGTACTTTGGATTTAGATGCAATTCTAATTGGAATAAGTTCCTTTTCACTCCAACCATAAATTGATACTAATATAGAAGGATTCTGTTTCTCAAATTTCTCCATTGTATCATTGTCAGCTTTTACTGGAAATTGAATTCCTTTGAAATTTAACTCTCCTAAATGAGGATTTTGATTTTGAGGTCGCTCTCGATGATAAGGAGCTGGATATAAATCTTCTAAAATACATCGTTCAAAGCATCAATTATCTTTATTCTTAATATTAATAATTCCATTATTTCGTTTAGGTATTCCTTTAGGTAATAGAAAATGAGAAGTAGCAGTTAATGGAACAAAGATTGGCATTTCAATATTTACTTCTTCCGATACTTCATAAACCCATCCTGAGCCTTCAACAATATAAGTTTCTATTCGATTTTCAATATCCCAAATAAGTTCGTCTACAATTCTTGGGATATCTTTTTTAGCAGTTACTACTACTGCTTTATTTTTGAATGGAACTTCTTTATAATCTTTTTTTCTATTATCTTCTTCTATTTTTTCATCAAATAACCCCTGTTGATAATTTGCTGATCGACTCATTTTTCCTCTGAGGCATAATCGTGTTTTGAACCCATGCATGAAGTTAAATCGATCATTAAAAATATTTATTATTTGTTCCCTAAGTACCCCAAGAGTATTGATAGGGTCTTGTGCATATACGCTTTCTTTTCCTATCTCAACTTTATAATGATCATCTAATAATTCACATCCGGAACTAATAATATCTGTTTGATGAAATTGTGGAATAGGTTCTAATATTCCTAATGCTTCAAGATATTCTCTTTCAGCTTCTGGTAATGGAATAGTCTCAGCAATTTCTGGAGAATCAAATAATCCCAATGCATTAAGAAATTCTATTTCTGGATTAGGTATCTGTATAGGATTTTGGGAAAGTTTACATGGATTTTTTCGTTCTAAATGTATACGAAGTTTCGCTAATTTAGGAAACTCTTTTCCACATCTATTACAAGTATGTACTACCATAGTAAAATAATAGCATGAATTTGTATATGAGGGCTGGTACGAAATTCCTTATCTGTTACTTATTAATATTTTTGTTCAATTTGAAACTTAATATGTACTAGGCATATATAAAAATGCAGTTAGGTGAATATATTTGCGATTTCCTTTTATATACTGGAGAGATATGTGGTCGGTCATGTATGAATCCTAAAGGGTGTTGGCTTCATAAAATGCTATTAGGCGTTATCCTTGTACTGATTGTGGTAAACCTACTCGGTCTAAAAGCGGTAGATGTCCTGACCATATTAGAAGCTATTATGTTGGTAGGCATTATCAAAAGTATTATAAAAGGAAAATAGATACATAATTTTTGGTACCCTTTGCTATATATAACCATATTTTTGGTACCCAATTTGTCCCAACTTTTTTACGATTTTTGCTATATAACCATATTTTTGGTACCCAATTTGTCCTAACTTTTTTTATGATTTTGCTATTAATGACGATGCGAGCATAAATTTATCATCATTCGAGCGACGATATGAGCGTAAATCTATCGTCATTGATCCTTTTTAATATGAATTTGGACAAACAAGCTTTCTATGCTCCGCTACGCTCCGCATTTGGAGTCGCTACGCTCCTCCAGTATAAAAAGCCAAATAGAAATCAAATAAGATAACTATGCTCCGCTTCACTCCTCTACTGCGTACAAACTTGTAAACCAATCGTCTCTCGAATTACGACGAACTTGTAAACCAATCGTTACTCAAATGATAATGAACTTGTAAACCAATTGTCACTCGAATGACGATGAACTTGTAAACCAATTGTTACTCGAATGATGACGAACTTGTAACTCGAATGACGATGAACTTGTAAACCAATCGGCACTCGAATGACGATGGTACCGAAAACTGTCCCAATTCATACATAAATATACTACTTTAGGGGGCTTTCAGAAATCAGCTGATTTTAGGGGGGATGGGTGGGTCAGCTGAAGTATCAGGTATAATTCCGGCCAAAATTTTATAATTCTGGCCAAAGTTACAAAATTATTTTTGACCAAAATTATAAATTTATTAACAATATTTAATAATTAATAACTTTTAATTTACTGGATCAAATTTAATGATTTAACTACCAAAATGATCCTCTCAATGAGAGGATTCTAGCAAGCCAAAATTCTTAAAATCTAATTACTGGATCCTAAGATCAGAATAGATATATGTTACTATAAAAGTTTTATAATTTATTAAAAAATTATAAACTATTTATAGTAACACAAATTTATTCCGATCTCTGGGTCCTGTAATTAGATTTTTGTGGTTTTGGGCTTGCTAAAATCCTCTCATTGAGCTGATCATTTGGTAGTTAAATCATCGAAATTGGCCCAGTAGATCAAAAGTTATTAACAATTGAAAATTAATATTTAATTGTTAATAACAATTGAACAACTGGGCCGATTTCGATGATTTTAACTACAAAATGATCAGCTCAATAAGAGGATTCTAGAAGCCCAAAATCATAAAAATCCAATCACAGGATCCAGAGATCAGAATAAATTTGTGTTACTATAAATGGTTTATAATTTTTTAACAAGACTTTTGCTAATTTGCACCTGGGGTGATTTCACCTCATTACATGTAGAACCAATTAGATTGTAGGATCTTATATAACAAAACTAAAGAAAAAATTAAGAAAAAAACAAAGAATCTTTAATAACAAAAATTTTATTATGAAAACTCACTTTATATTTTTAAGTAAAAGTTTTCAACATCTAAATTTGCATATAATACACCTCTTTCTTAATATTACTCTAACCCTAATCTATTACCCTAACCCTAACTCTAATGTTTAATAGTAAACTTATTTATTAAAACATTTTATAGTGAGGTAATATCACCCTGGGAATAAATTATAAAACTTCTATAGTAGCACAAATCTATTCCAATCTTAGGATCTAGTGATTAGATTTTAATAATTTTGGGCTTGCTAGAATCCTCTCATTGAGCTGATCATTTGGTAGTTAAATCATCGAAATTGGCCCAGTAAAACAAAAGTTATTAACAATTGAAAATTAATTTTCAATTGTCAATAACTTTTAATCTACTGGGCCAGCTTAATGAGAGGATTTTAGCAAGCCCAAAATCATAAAAATCCAATCACAGGACCCAGAGATCAGAATAAATTTGTGTTACTATAAATGGTTTATAATTTTTTAATAAATTATAAAACTTTTATAGTAACACAAATCCATTCCAATCTTAGGGTCTAGTGATTAGCTTTTAATGATTTTGGGTTTGCTAGAATCCTCTCATTGTGAGGATCATTTTGGTAGTTAAATCATTAAAATTTGCCCAGTAAATCAAAAGTAATTTACTAATAAATATTATATCTAACTTTTTAATAATCATAAAATCTAATTGGCTGATTGGGGTATCAGGTGGGGTGGGTGGAGTAGGGGTGAAGTGGGCTTATAGTAAAAAAAAAAATCAGCTGATTTCTGGAAGCCCCCTTACCAGTATAATGTGGACATGGATTTTTCGCTTGTAGTTACTGGAGTTTTTGTCAGGTAATTTTATTTCCTAGGTTTTATCGTTTTTACGTTTTTGCAAATATAGATTTTGCTCATGAGTTGTTCTGTGTCAAGTCTTAGTTAGTGCGTTATATGTGTTGTTTTTGTGTTGTTCTGTGTTGAGCCTTAGTTAGTGCGTCACATGTGTTGTTTTTGTGTTGTTCTGTGTCAAGTCTTAGTTAGTACATCCTATATGATTTTTTTGTGTTATTCTGCAAAAAGTTTGTTACTAGCAGGTTAGTGTAGATTTCATTGTGCTGTTGGTATATTTTAGGGTCTGGGTAAGCTATTCTATATGTTACCCACCTGGTACATAGAGTTTTTTTTAGTTTTTCTACTGATTTTTTCAGATTCTTTAATAATGTTTTTGAGAAAAATCATTAGTTAATGTATTTTTTAGAAACATCATGTAGAATTTTTTGTGCTTTACCAGTAACAAACTTGGATTAAAAGAGAAAAAACGTTATACATGTTTTGCAAAAACGTCATACAAGCTATTTTTAGTATTAGATTACAAGAACATTACATTGGTGTCTTTGAATTTTAAGTGTATTAATTTAGCTACAAATCATCACTCTACTAGATTTACTATATACTTGTTGTATACAGAGATTTATATTAATCCAATTGAATTTTTTCAAAATCTAGTTCACCTATTACATATAAATGCAAAATGTGAATGTATTCAAAGCCAGCTACATATAAATTTGGGTTTATTATAAGTTCTAAAATTTGCTAAATATAAAAGGCTTGGATCTTATAAAAAAAGGTTAGCAGAGCAAGAAATTTGAGCTCTGGGATTAGTACGTTAATTAGAAATTGAATTTTTGTTTAAACAAGTTGTGGATTGGGTTTAGTGTTTGAAATAAGTAAAACGTACTGTATTAGACTAAAAAGTTAGGACAGATTGGGTTAAGTAGAACCCCAAAGAACTCTAATACAATTCAAATCTGTGTTTGTATAATATCAGCCAAATAGGCATATAAAATAGGCCAAAATTTAAAAATTTACTATATAAAAATGCAATATTTGATGAATTTCTATGCAAAATTTCTTTTTTTAGTAATCTTTGAGTTATATTAGAGTTCTTCAAGTTCTGGTTAAGTTAGGAGTGATAAACGAATTGGATTAGGGTTTTAAATAGGTAAAGTGAATATGATTAGTGTTAGGGTTTAGAATTGTAAATAAAAAAATGTAAGTTAGTTATGTATTTTAGTATAATAGAAATAAATAAATTATTATAATAAATATTATTATTAAATATGAAGCTATTATTGAGAGTTATGTGATATGGATACATGTACCTTTGGGTACATATATATTAATTCAAATTCTATATATAAAAGTTTAATTTGCATATTTTTGGCATAAATTTGGTCTAACAATAAGCTACTCCTTTGTTTTGAACTAAGCTACTTTATTCTTTTAAATATATGCATGGGCGGTATTTTAAAATAAAGATCGAAAAAAATGATAAATAAATAAAGTAATAAAACACGTTTTATTTTATTTACTTATTTTTTTTTATTTTAATAATATCAGGGTTTTTTAATTTTAATAATATCTAATATAGAAATTGGGACCTGTTGAGAAAATCTCTACTCGGGTATTATTAACCTACCTGGGTTACCCAGGTAAATTATTATATATCTCAAGTGGAGACATAATAATATTTTCTACTCGGGTCCATTTTCTAATCTAATATTGCTTTTTTTTCTACTCAGGTCCAATTCCTAATCTAATATTGGTTTTTTTTTAAAAAAAAAATTTTTGTTGTTTTTTTTTTTAATTTTAATATTGGTTTTTTTTTTTAATTTTAATGTTTTTTTTTTTTTATAATTTTAATATCGGGTTTTTTTATTTTTATTTTTTATTTTTTTTTATTTTATTTTTTCAATTTTTTTTTCACTTTTTATTTTTTATTTAAATTTTTTTTTTATTTTTTCAATTTTTTTTAAGATTTATTTATATGTACTCTAAAGTACATGTACCCCATTAGGGAGCTTCCAGAAATCAGCTGATTTCTGGGTGGGTGGGTGGGTCAGCTAAAGTATCAGGTGTAATTTCGGCCAAAATTTTATAATTCCGGCCAAAGTTGCAAAATTATTTTTGACCAAAATTATAGATTTATTAATAATTTTTAATTATTAATAACTTTTGATCTACTGTACCAAATTTGATGATTCAACTACCAAAATGATCCTCTCAACGAGAGGATTCTAGTGAGCCCAAAATTGTTAAAATCCAATCACAGGATCCTGTGATCGGAATAGATTTGTGTTACTATAAAAGTTCTATAATTTATTAAATAATTATAACCCATTTATATAATTCAAATTTATTTCGATCTTAGGATCCTGTGATTGGATTTTAACAATTTTGGGCTTGTTAGAATCCTCTCATTGAGAGGATCATTTTGGTAGTAAAATCATCAAAATCGGCCCAGTATATCAGAAGTTATTAACAATTAAATATTAAAATTTAATTGTTAATAACTTCTGATCTACTGGGCTGATTTCGATGATTTTACTACCAAAATGATCCTCACAATGAGAGGATTCTAACAAATCCAAAATTGTTAAATCTAATCACAGGATCCTAAGATCGAAATAAATTTGTATTACTATAAATGTGTTATAATTATTTAATAAATTATAAAACTTTTATAGTAACACAAATCTATTTCGATCAAGGATCCTGTGATTGGATTTTAACAATTTTGGGCTCACTAGAACCCTCTCATTAAGAGGATCATTTTGGTAGTTAAATCATTGAAATTGGTCTAGTAGATCAAAAGTTATTTACTATTAAATATTTTATTTAACTCGTAAAATCTGATTGGCTGATTGGGGTATCAGGTGAGGGTGGGTGGGGTAGGGATGAGATGGGCTTATAGTAAAAAAAAATCAGCTGATTTTTGGAAGCCCCCTTATGTGATCTATATAGATTGCTATAAAATTTAAGATCAGATGTAATATTACACGATCAGAAAAATTTAAAACAAATATTTGTTTTGACAAAAATCGCTTATTTCACAAGAAATTGTATACTAAACCACTTTCTGTACATTAATAAAAAGTTTTTCTTGAGTGATTTTACTATATAATAGCAAATTCTAACTCTAACATAGTTCACACCATAATTCTAACCTACATCAGCATTATAGTTTTTGTAATATTGTATAATCAAAATAAAGAGTACAAAAAATTTAATATACACTATGGGTATATTTACATTAATTCATAAAAAATTTATAAATAAAAAAAATTAAAAATAAAAAAATCAGAAATAAAAAAAAATTTAAGTGGTAATTCGCAGTTAAAGGATCAAAATTTTATAGTAAAAATCAGCAGAGATTTACTAATTGCTTTATATATAAGTGGAATGCCGTACATTTCTGATCATAATAAAAAACCCTATAGTAAACAATCAATAAATATTATAGATTATCATGAAATCAAATTATTGTGAAATTCACGTGATCTTCATATCACTAAAATTTCTGAACACATATAAATGATTGATTTATAAACTACGTATTAAAACAATCAAATGCTAACCTGGTCGGTATGCCTATATGCTGCATAAATAATATTCTTAATATCTATATAAAAGACTTTTAACTCTAACCCTAACCCTAACTACAAGGAAAAATAGAGTTTATAAACCACTAACAAAAAAAATTTTTTGCCTCATGTTTAGGTTAGGGTTAGGGTTAGGGTCGCCTTTTTGATATAGTTAGAAGGTCTTTTATTTATATATCAAGAATGCAATTTATACAGCATATAGTTATATAATGAATTAACTCCAATAGTCCACTGGTTATAGTATTCGATTGGTTTAATTTCGTAGTGTAGATCAATTAGATCGATTGTTTATACAATTTTCAGAAATTTTAGAAAATTTTAGTGATACAGAGATCATGTAGATTTCATTATAATCTGATTTCACGATAATCTGCGACAATAAATACTCACATCATGTTATATACTAACACGATTTGAATGATTTAACTATCATTAGAACCAGAAAAGTTGGTTCTGCAAAGTTTAATTAGAAATTATAAAAGGTTTGCTTAGTAAAAAAAAATACTTTTATATGTAGAAAAGCCCATTCGCACACTATAGAAATTTACTATTAAATGCCTGCCATAATTTATTATAAAATGATTATCATTTTTTACCCTTTATCTGCGATTTACCACTTAAAAAATAGAAAATTAAAAAAATATAAAAAAAATAAATAAAAAGTTTATAAATAAAAACAATTAAAAATAAAAAAATCAAAAATAAATAAAAAATTAAAAATAGGGTGTGGCGACTTAGGGAAGTTGGTAAGTTGTCACCCCCAAGTGGCAGGTCTTGAGTTCAAATCCCACTGGCGACGCTTTTAAAAAAATAGACCTGTGTTCCGGTAACTGTTTCTTGTCGATCGGTTGGGTACATCACCTGTAGTCCTTGGTTACTATCTTGAATGGGAGCTTTCGGGCGAAGTTGTGTCTTGTTACACAAACAAATCCAAGGAACCGGAGAAACAGAAACCCATTTGGCAAGTCCCGAGTAAGGAGGTAGCTCTGATCTTTGACGGTGCTACCAAAATTGAAATTTGGACAGAAACCGGAAAACCGGACGTTGTCCTTGGGGACAAGGTCTACCAACCTGGCCGCCGGAGTCGCACTAGAGGAAAAGGACCCATGTTGAGGAATTGGGGACCAAGGGGAGAAAAACCATAATGGCACCTAATGCTGGGTAGATCAACCCTTCCGGGCTAACTGGATTGGAAGTCTGGGATATACCGGTGAAGGACCGGAGGAAAATGATAGTGGGTGCCGGGATTGGACAAGGGCAGTAGTAGGTAATGGTAGCGGTTGCAGGGTAACCCCCTGACTGCAAGTTGTTTGCCTCGGTGAATGCGTAAGTTACCGAAAGTGTAGGTGAATACCTGTGGGGGACAGGTATCACTTTACCAGGTTTACCACAGGGGCAAATGCCCTCCAATAGGTGTTTGGCTAAAGCCTCAGGGTACTTTCACAGCGAATTACTCGTGAAAGGGTATATTGAGAGGAACATTGAACATGGGTAGAAGCCAGAGAGTTTAAATAGGCAATCCCCTAGCTGGGTTGCAGGTATGGCATCTAGTGTAGAACCTTCGGGCGGACTACTTAAATTAGACAACCAAAAGTTGTAC
>QKWP01000034.1:351107-365854 GCA_003550325.1 Gigaspora rosea
GATCTTAGTAATTTATTCCCCGAAATGAAAGACTCATTTTATTCGTATCATTCAAAAAATTGTACGAATAAAGAAGTAGCCAAAGTATAGGAAAATATAATAAAAAAGTATCAATTTATTTTAGAGCCATTTTTCCTTGCATGCTCAGAAAAAGATATGCCGGCATATTTGACTTCAAGCAATTATTGTGAGAAGATAGAAGGGTCTTCTTCCTCAACAAAGTTGAGCACTTCGTGTCTAAATTATGCTATAAAACAATATCAAGAAGCCCAATTATATCGAAATTGGCTTGACCCATTAAAAATAAACTTTTTGCAAATAAAAGAACCCAATAACTATGGCACGATTTCATGTAAGTATATGATTTAGAAATACCCCATGCATTACTTGATACGGGTTCAGATGGATCACATATTTCTGAAAATATCACAAACCATTTTATAAAATATTTTGGACTAAAAATAGATAGAAAAAAGGTTTATAGACTAACAGGGGCTGTAGACGAAAAACAATTTGTTAGGACCTTTTCTGATATACCTGTTACTATAGGTATTGGAAATAATACCTTAACAATTTCGGATGAGTTTTCAGTTTTACCAACAGAAAAAGATAATAATAGCAATGATATATCTTTATTTATTTTTGGCACTAGATGGCAACATTAGGCTGGCTGGGAACCTATAGTAAAGGGTGAGTTTACAGCATCAGCTAATGGAAAAGGTATTACTATTCCACTTTCAGTTTATAATAAGGGAGAAACCAATATCCTAATAAAAAAAAGGAAAATTCTATGCGCTACCCCGGGTGGGATCTACATTTTTTACTACCCCTACCAGATCGGCCAATCAAATTTTTTTTTCTAGATTAGATTGTTTTGTTTATATAAATATTTTACCGTTATTTTATTTTTCTCTTATTTTTCGTCGTTGGTTTGTCTATTTGGTGTCGACCATTTCAGTATGTTGGTATTATGCGTTTGTGCTTTTCTTTTTGCATTTATGCTTTCTTGCTTTTCGCGTTTGTGCTTCTTGCCTCTTTGCATTTGTGCTTTCTTGCTTCCTTGCGATTATGCTTTCTTGCTTTTTTGCATTCGTGCTTCTTTGCTTTTTTATGTTCATGCTACTTTGCCATTTGCGTTCTTGCTTTTTTGCGTTCGTGCTTCCTTGCTTTTTTGCGTTTGTGCTTTCTTGCTCTTTTGCGTTTGTGCTTTCTTGCTCTTTTGCATTCGTGCTTCTTTGTTTTTTGCGTTTGTGCTTTTTTTCTTTTTGCGTTCATGCTTTCTTTCTTTTTGCGTTCAAATTAGCGCACTAGCTCTTTTTATTTCAGGTTTCTAGGTTTCTTTCCTGTTGCTCTCAGCGTTTGCGGTTGAATCTCTGGAGTGGACCTTCGGTTCGGTTCCCGGTGTACTCTTGGCGTTTTTTCCTACCTGTATCCTTTTTTTTTTTTGATATAATTAGCGTACTAACTCTTTTTTTCAGGTTTCTAGGTTTCTTTCCCATTGCTTTTAGCGTTTGTGGTGGAATGGACTTTGGTTTCGCTTCCCAGTGTGTTTTGGGTTTTTTCTATAAATATTCTTTTTTTATTTTATTACTATAATAACATCTTTTTTCCTTTTCTTTTTAGGTTTCTTCCTCGTTGCTTTCAGCGTCTGTGGTGTGAATCTTTGGAATGAACCTTCGGTTCGTACTCTTGGCGTTTTTCCCACGTGTATCCTTTTTTTTTTTTTTGTTTAGCGCACTAACTCTTTTTCTTTCAGGTTTCTAGGTTTCTTCCCTGTTGCTTTCGGCGTTTGTGGTTGATTCACTGGAATGGACCTTCGGTTCGCTTCCCTATGTGTCCTTGGCGTTTTTTTCCCACGTGTATCCTTTTTTTTTTGATGTAAGTAGAGCACTAACTCTTTTTCATTCGTTGTTTTTCGGTGAGTTCGTCCAGTAGGTTCTTCATCATCTTTTTGCGGGTTCTTTTGTCATTTTCCGGTAGTTCTTCCAAGGATTTTTCGTCGTTTTTGCCTTCTGTTTCCCGTTTCTTTTGCCGCCCTTGTTGCAGTGGATTTGGGGGGCTTTGTCACTTCATTACGCAACGACGTTTGTTACGCAACGATGTTCGTCAAACTTTTTTTTTTATACACGAAGTTTTTTTTCTTTTTTTTTTGTTACACAAAGTTTTTTTTCTTTTTTTTGTTACGCGAAGTTTTTTTTTTATGTTACATTTTTTTTTAAATAAAAAAATTGTATTTTTAATGATAAAAAATTGTATTCTTAATAATAAAAATTGTATTTTTAATAATAAAAATTGTATTTTTAATGATAAAAAAATTGTATTTTTAGTGAGATTTGATTGGATGATCACTGGAGTGGCAAAAATAATTTACCACCCGGGGGGTGGCACATAGATAACTCCTAAAAAAAATATATAAGTTATGATGAACTTGAAAAAATGTTATTTGATACTCTCAGTGCTAAAGAGATTCTTACCGACGCATGTGAGAAGTTTTTATCATTCTACAATGAGCTGGATCGTCTACTTAGCTAGTATAGATTTAAGTTTGGCTATATTTTTTTTATCTCGAATGACTTCTTTTTCATAAAATGCAATTAGATCTTCTTGGCCCCACCTTCCTTGACAAAGTCGAGAGACAAAATCTTGTCGACTAGACATGAATTTTCTTTTTTTGAATTTATGGGAAAAAAGGGGGCTGGCTCAGCCAGAATTGATTCGTTAACCAAATTTTCTCTACCTTCCTCAACAAAGTTGAGAGGCAGAATTGGTTGATCCCATGCACCCTATTTTTTTCCTTGCCTCTTCAGATTTGATAAATACGTTTTTGTGATATGCTATATTTTTCTTTTAGCTCATTCAAAACTTTAGTCCTTGGCATATTATTACGACATTGTATAATAAAATTATAATCAGCTAGAGATAAAGAAGGAGCATCACATCTCATGTGTTGCCTAAGCATGGTAGTAATATTTTTTATATCTAATATATTATTTCAAAATAATTTATTAAATAGGATATACAAGAAAAATATATTACCGGTTATACTGGATATACCGGATATATCAGATATACCTGATATACCTGATATACCGGATGTATATAATATACTGGAAAAAAAGATTCGGAAGAACAGAATAAATAGGATAAATAGAACATATAGGACATATGGGATATATAGGAGGTTCCGGATAAACCAGAAATATATATTATTCCAAATATATTTTTTACTATACAAAAAATAAGCTAAAAAAAAAAGGTCATGACCAATGTCTATATCTCTGCCTTCTTGCAATTTTTGTAAGCCGGCTCAGTCAGATATATTGTTTTTGGAGCTTGTGAAAAAAACAGAGCAAGAGCTTAAAGAAAAACTATATTCTGCTCTTAGATCTAAGGCTGAAATTAATGATCTTAGCGAGAAGTTGCTAACTAAGTATTTAGAGCAAAAGAAAGAGCTTCAGCAATCACAAAAAGCTTTATCTATTCTTTTTTCGAATAAAATGAGAAAAAATGTTTGCCTAGCTTGTGGCCAAGCCGGCCTTGACTATAATGTCAAGGAAGCTAGAAATTCAAAAAAAAATTTGGTTAACGAACTAAGGCCTTACTCTAGAGTAAGGCTTTGTGAAGAGGCAGATGGTATTTATTATTTTAAGCCTGCTTCCCCGTCTTCTCGTAATTCTTGCTTGAAGCCAGAAGTTAGGTAATCATTTTTTTCTTTTTTTGAGCTTGCAAAAAAAAAGGGCTGAATCTGATAGTTTTTTACCTAATTTAAGACCGGTTTGCTCTTCTATATTATTTTCTATCCAGTCTATGGTTTCTTCTACCGATTTTACTATCTTTTTTAACTTTTTATGTAGGAAATAATATTCACTTAGTCTTGTTTGGTGCTTATATATTTTATGTGCCATTTTTTAGTATTATATATATATAGATATTAAATATATTAAAAAATTAATTGCCAAGGTAGGACACCATGTTACCAGGGCACAGTATGTAGCACAGTAGCTATGTTGGGTAGAGTCCTTTTTTTTCTTATTTCATTCGAAAAAAAAAAGAAAAATAATTCGATTAACAATTTTTGTACTACAAAATATGTTCTCTATTTTGATAACTAATATATTTTAACTATTTATATTTGGCTGAGCCAGCCTTGACTATAATATCAAAGAAGAATTATGCCGATTTTATTTTGGCCTAGGTCGAAGTTAAAATAGCAATAAAAACTTGACCGGCTTTAATAATCAATGGCCTGCATTAAACTTTATGCGATGTTACCTTAATTTCTCACGATTGATTTTTTTTATTAACGAATACTGTATTACAAGTGCAAATAATGTCTAGACCCTTTTCCTTACTTTATATAATTCCACGATAAGAATGAGACTTAAAAAGGCTATAAGGGCAATGAGTATAACGTTCTTTATCAGTAGTTTTATCAAAATTCATATGTCGCAGGAACTTGGAATTCCCAGATCGTCGAGATCGTTGACTTTTTCACTTGGTTGTAGCAATCGTCTAATCTAAGGGGGTCTATGTTCCTAGTAGTATTAGAGTAACACAATTACTAATCATGTAACTAGCAAGTTTACCTCCTCAAAAATAAATTTTTTCGGAGTGATAAGTGTCTAACCCAGAAATCTATTAACTAGAGTTAATAATATATTCTAATAGATTATCTTATCTTTTTTTCGAATGAATATGAGAAAAAAGGGATCTAGCAAATAGAGATATAAAAAGCAAGCTCCCGCCTGCAAGATAAGTTAGCAATACGTTATTTTTTGCTCATATATATATTTTTACTTGAACTACTTGCCCGTAATTAAGTTTTAAGTATTTTGCTATTTAACGGAGACTATGAATTTTTATTTACCATAATTTTTCTTGTATTTAGGTACGAAAAATGAGCACTAATGATAGCAACACCCCCAAGACCAATGATACCACCACCCCTAAGATTAACGATAGTACCACCACCCCCAGGACTAATAATAGTAATACTCCCAAAACCGTCTATCTTGCCACCTCAACGCCACCCAACCCAAGACCTAGACAAAGAACATTTAATTCCAATCGTCAACGCAGAAATAGAAGAAATCGATATGGTAAATAAAATTCTACTTTTTTATACGTATCCCTGCCTTCTCGCAATTCTTGCTCGAAGCCAGAAAGTATAGGTATACTCTAAATCGAATACTATATATTTTTTTTTTGAGTTTACAAGAAAAAAAATAAAATAATTTAATTCTGTGCATTAATTTAGATGATCCGGACTATGATCCTAACAAGGAGCATGATTTAGACAATTATATGTGGTTTGGTGCTGGTGATGCTGATTGTAGTGATCAGGAAAGATATGATTGGGGCGAGATTGAATAATATAAAAAATTTTTTTTTATTTGTATTTTATAAATTGTTGTTTGGCAACAATTTTTAATAAATAAAGAAGGGGGTCGGTGACCCTACTATTTTTTATTTTTTTACACGATTGTAAATTGATAAAATATTAGAATTTATCACCCCATAGGGGCTGTCTTATAATTTGCATTAATATCTAGTTAATTATTCGAGAATTTTCACACTCGCATTGCCTATATATTTCATCTGCTACTTTTTTGCACGTTTTACAATATAAATGTGAATGATGATTGCACTCTTCACAAACCTTACACCTGTGCTTCCATCCCCTAAAGATATGCCACCTTTCGATGTAATTTTGACTTTTTTTATTATACAAACCTGCTCCATCTTACAAACAAATTATAAGCCTCATAAGTAGATAATTGCAGTAGATAAAAATCTTGGAAAGCACAATTAAAAAAATTGAATAATAGCGATAGATAAAAACTTTATTAATTATCAATATCAGTCCTGACCGCTGAGGTCGGGACATGTGACCACACGTGATTGGCGCAGTAGATTAGTTTTTTTGTTTCATAACACTAAGTATAATATTATCAATATCCTCCTGCCTTAATTTTGAAATGGTCAAAGCGCTAAAAGATTTAACTCTTTGAATTTTTTCTTCTCCAATATTAATAAAGAGTGTATAAAGCTTTTGCGATCTTTCCACTTTCTTCCACAGCGTAGTATCCATAATATTGGGTATTTGTTTTCTAACTTCTTTATTAACTAGTAACAAAGATGCATATGGGGGATTTGATTTCTTGTAATGCTCAAGTCGTTCTGATAGAGCTTTACCAAAAAGATAATAGCAAGTTATAACATCCCGATTTGTAATTTCATTTTGGGGTTCTGTATGGGTTATATTATATACAAATCGATAAAATTATCTGCATTTTCTTTTCTAGTTACAGAAACTTGTGAAGTTTCGGGTTCAGTAAATAATTCATTAATGAGATCTTTTAATATATGCGATTCTTTTTTAACCGGCTTCTTTGCTTTTTTGTTAGATGGTTTATCTGGAAATAATTTGGGATCATTAGTACGCTTTTTTGATGTATTACTCTGGGTAAACAGAGGGCTTTTAAATATCATAGGTGACATATCCATTAAATCGATATCCTGACTTCTAGGCGTTTCGACCACGGATTCTATATCCTTCATACAATCAGGTTTCGGGCATTTTGAACTAATTTTAATAGAACTTTCGATACAATCATGATGATATAAGTGGCCACAGGTAAGTAAAGTAATTGATTTTTTTATTTCATATAAAAAAAGTTCTTGGTTGCATAACGAACATGGATCTAGTTCAGGTATATTGATATCACTTGCAATTTTTTCTGGAGATAAATTTTTTAGAACATTTAATACAAGTGTATCAAGACATGCGATATTTAGGAGTGTGGAGTTAGTAGCCATATTCAAGAGTAAAATTTTGCTTGAGAAGTTAGTATACGTTATTATGAGTTGTAGTCAGATAAATTTTTACAACAAAATTTCTTTATACTTAGCTTATTTTATATTATATTCCTATAACTAAAAAAAATTAATTTTTAATACTAATTTCAAATTTGCCAATCTGTTCATTCACAAATTAATTAATATGAAGAGAGATCACACAATCTACTAGCAATCGTGACGATTTGGACAGAAAAAATAGATTAGTAAAATTATCAGCACGAATATACTGTTTTGAACTAGTGATTACCACTCTAAATTAATTAGATCGGACTGCTTGGGTCAGATTCCTTCTAGGTTTCTCCTTCTCATTTCCAAATTTTTTCTTCACATACTTTACTTTGTGAATCTTTTTTTTGGGTAATATATAATCTGAATTAGATTTCTCAGATTCTTCAAATTCTTCGAATTCTTCAGGTGTCATAGCCTCATATAGATAATATATTTCTCGGGCTATTCTTTTAAGATTTTGATATATTTTAGTTATATCACGTTCCAGTAGTATAATGGATTCTTTGAGCTCTTTAATAGCGTATATATTTTCCAAATCTGTGTGATTTTTTTTAAACGGCATTTTCTATATCCGGAAAAATTAACTGAATATTTATTTCAGCAGAAAAAAAATATATTAACTATGTATGCACAGTAATCTGCCTATTTGTTTGTATATATATATGTTCTGTTTCACTTGTCTAACTTATGCCAGTGAGCTAGATATGTGAGATGTACATTTATTTTGATACTTCTCTGGGAGCTTGGCCCTTATAGCTCTTTTTTCGGCCTCTTCATGGGATATACCAACTTTGACCATATTCTTATAAGCTTGAATACGCCAATAGTAATATGGCAAAGAGGTAATCCCATCTGATAGAATCCAGCGCTTAGTATTTATGGGGCATAGGGCCTTCTTTTCTGATTCGACTAAAGATAATATGTGATCCTTTGACCGGATACCCACATTCTTGGCATAGAATACTTCCTTATCAAAGAGACAATCCCGATATACTAGGGTCATAGGCTCTGCTTCAGTTCGCATAGCCAAATTATTGGCTTCTTGCTCTGTTAATAATGATCTATCTATCGGATCATCTAGCAAGGATCCTTCTAAAGCTGGCATATAGGAGTTCGTGGCCATTTCATTTATGCCTTTTTTGCTAACCCCCTTATGCTTAGACTTTGTAGACTTATCTGCTAAGACATAGTGGTATGACTTGGCCCAAATATGATAAGATTCTGTGATTATATTGCCAGGAGTCTCATCTTTGAAAAGCCCAATAGTCTTAGAATCATTAAGATCAAAAAGGTCCGATCGCTCAGCCATGTCTTTATAAATATCTTCAGTCTCAACTTGGAATATGAATGAGTCTGTGTTCATATATCTGAGCTGGGCTTTATTACCATATCTCTCTTTTACATACCTATACCAGAAGCGATACATCAAGAGCTTGCTAAGACCCAGAACTGAAGCTCCGACAATAATGGGCTTGTTGAGAGTTACAGTGGCTTTTCCCATATATGCTCCTACAAGTATATTTCCCAGCTGTCTAGCATATTTAAAAGAGGGTTTACGAATTTGATTAATAAACTTCTTTTCGTCTTTATCATTGTTCACAGCTATGAGCTTGACGTCTTGGTATTTGCGAACATTTTTCATAATTTTGCCGTAGACAGAATTATTCATAAGTTTAAAGAAGTCTTTCTCAAAAGCATTCTTAGCACCTTGTCGCTTTTCAGTATTAAAAGCAATATAGGGTGCGAGCCAGTTAGTTTGATCGAAAGATAGAATTTCTATTACCTCATCTACTATCATATCTAATTTTACATAGTATTGAAGCTCTAGATAATGAAGAACATATTCTTTTCGTGGGCCAAGGTGTGGAACTAATTTTTTTATAGCTAAGAAATGTCCACTATCTAAGTTATCTACAAGCTCTGTAGTATAGGGGCATAATATATCTTTACCTACGGCCATATTCTCTACGGCTGGGGGTAAATCACTCAAATAGTCATGAGTTTTTAAAAGAAAACGTGCATTAATCTTTGGATAATATTCTCTTTTAGCATCTGCTTTAGTATTAAGAATCTTATTAAGATATTTCTTTTGCATATCAGGATTTTTAAGCAAATATTCCCGACTTGTCTCCCATTGATAATTTCTTATAGGCAAATACTAACTCATGGACCAGCCATAAAGATTATTTGCATCGACATATAAAATCCATATTAGGCTTGGATGGGTTAAATGCCTCCATTTTAGGATTATTTGCTTTGAGATAGTGCTTACAAGCCATAGCTATCCCACTACGCTTAGCCTTTTCTATGAAATCATGCATAGCCATGTCTATAAAGAGCCCAATTTTGACCCCTGTCATTTTAAGCATAGCATCCCATGCTAAAGCCAGTGCAGAGACATAATGACTAGGATCAAGTTCATAATATTGCATACATGTCTTTTGAAATTGGGTCCAGATATCTGCCAGGCTAAGTACATCAATCTTAAGATAGAGATCATGATACTCACCTAGATTTTGGCATTTAAATTCCTTCCATACTTTTTGGGCGTGCTCATAATCTTTTTGGTTAATTTTTCCATGAAGATAAGTACTAAATTCATGAATTGGCGGAAGCTCAGTCTCTAGAAATCTATCTTGTGAATCGATATATTCATAGAGATAAACTCCTTTGCGATATACTAGAGAAATTTGATCTGAAGTATAGTTTTTAAAGTACTGGCTTGTAATAGGATGATTGTTCCCAAATTTTTCGTAAGATTTGCCAGGCTATTATTCATAAATTGCATGCTATCTATATATTTTAACTAATCTACCTTCATAGATTTATAACGCTCAAATGTCTCGGATATGACTCTGATTTGGTGTGCATTAACTGATTGCCCAACAGACTCGCAGACTAAATGAGAGTCATAGCCCCGGAAGTTATGAAAGATAACTGGAATAGGTGTCTTCCATGCTTCGATCTAAAGCTCAAAATTACAGGTATTGTGAGCTGGTCCCCGAAACTTACCTATAATATGACAGTGGTCCCAAACCTTTTTGTCCATAGACTTTGCTTTATTAATATCTTTAGTTATCTTGAAAATTTGTGTTAGTAAGGTCTTATAATCTTCTGAATTCTTTAAGGCTTCTTTTAGCTTTTTATCAAGCCACGATGCCTTCTTTTCTAAGCTTTTGACTTTATTGCTATCTATAGTAAATTTACCTTTGCAGATCCAACAGATATCTGTTTAAGCAAATTTTTTATTGTCTTCCTCAGTCTCAATTCGGTAATGCTTAATAGCTAAGACCTTATTAATTTCGACCAACTCCTTATCAATTCTTCGGACAAATTCTTGTGTAGCATTTTCGCCCGATATATAAAAGGCCCCCATACATCTCCAGTATCAATCCAGTGAACCAAATAGCAGAAGCTATTTGCTTTCTGTTCCATGAGTTTACGCATTTGTCCTCCATATTCTTCATTACATTTTTTGTTGTCTGCCTCAAAATCGGCTATAATTACACATGGGGTATTGATTATCCGCCCATAGTTCTTAAATGCTTCGAAGTCATCAACCTCTTCAGTAGGTAATTTGACTTCTTGAGTTGCTTCCCTCAAACTGAGACAGTGTTTAAAATGATGAGCAAAAGTTTTTTCTGATGAAAAACTTTAAGTACATTTTTTACAAATATATCTTTTATCATGATGAGCGGTATCTCTAAAAACTAGCCCATTATATTTTTAATCCAAAGAAAGTGGTTTTTTTGTCCGTATTTATCTTCTTCAGATTTGGTAATATCCGTAAGAGCCATGAGATCAATAATATGTTGTCTTTTATAGTTCCTGCTAGCTATTACTGGCTTGGGAGACGCTGTTTCTTCTTTCCATTCCCAGACATTGATAGAGATATCAGGATTCATCTCCTAAATCTTATTAAATATACAGGAACAAACTGGGGTAGGCATAGGAATCCAATCTAGCTTAACTATATCTAAATAGGGCTTGTATTTTGTGGCTCGGAAGATTCGTTCAAGATGTTCTGTATGTCCATCCTAATAAGCAAAATATGCCCCTAATGCTCCTTGGAGACATTTTTCAAATAAGGTATTTGTTTCTGGATTAACTAAACCTTGATTGTCTGGATTGATAGTACATTTTTTATTGGCGAGCTTTTTGGGTGTAGGAATATAGGATCCTCCATTAGATCGACGGAGGGTATAGGTCTCAATTAATATCATTTCTAATCTAAGAAGAATTTTGCCGGACCCTTCCTTCATATATGCCTCAATCTTTTCATCGATTTCCCAACAGATTGTGTTAAATACTGGTCTATATCATTTTCTGAAAGGAGTACATGCATATTGCTTTTATGATATGGGTGATGATAACTTGTATTATAGTTTTTTATATCAGCCGTATCACCAATTCCTTTATATTCATATTTTATATGTGGCATTTATAACTAATGCCGATTTTATTTGGTCCTTTTTGCGAAGCTCTTTTTTTAGGATATCTGTAATTGCACTTCGTGATGAATCTATGAGTTGGGGCATGTATGGTGCATCTGCATATTTTATTGTATTGTCTTGACGTTTATTAAATAAATATGCTGGGTTTTTGTTTGATGGCACGATGCCCTCCCATACCGTCATGGATTTGGAATTTTGATATTGTCTATCGGGGTCAGGTCTTCTTTCAAAAAATTCTATATTTTTTGTGGATGGCTCTTTTTCTATGACCCTATCTTCTACTTCGTAAATCGATCGAAAATGGCTTTCTGGGGCATATTTTTCCTCTTGAACTTCGTTCTGGGAGGTTATTTCTTCTCTATATGCTTGGGTTGCTAGGCCTGGACCGGCTTTTGGATCTTGGTCTTGGGAAATTGGTATTGGGAATTGTGATTTATTTCTTTTTGTTAGTTCTCGTCTTCGATCTCTTCCTTGAATATGGGTGACAGGAGGGGGATACCTTGGGGAATTGTGATTTGTGAAATTGGTTTGCATTTGAATTTTCTTTCTAAATGATCACGAAGTTTACATGGTATTGCAAAGTTATAACCACATCTATCACAAATTCTTTTGCCTTTAGCCATCTTGATTTGTATATAATACTTTATAAAATTTTTTAATTAATTATTTCCCTTGATGATGGTAACTTACCAGGATATATAATACCGGGATATATAATACCTTTACAGACTTTTTTTTTTAATTAATTATTTCCCCTATAAGCAAAAATTATCGGAGAATATTCTTGCCCATATTTACACAATAATGGCAAGGCTTGTGATAGGCCTTGCATGCGATTCGAAGGGTGCCACTTTCATTGGAAATCTAAGGTACGCGTTCTGTGTAGTGAATGTGGTAAGTCCACTGGCTCGAGTTCGGAGTGGTGTCCGTTACATATTAACGGCTATTATGTGATCCAATATTATAACAGATTGCGTAATAAGGCCTTAAAAAACTCAGAATAGATAGTGATTTTTAGTAAAACTTTTTGGTAAAACTTTGCCGGATTAAATTTTTTTGGTAAGACTTTTTGGTAAGACTTTGCCAGATTAAATTTTTGGTAAAACTTTTTGGTAAAACTTGGGTATAGGAAACAAAAAGTCTTATCAAAAATAGGGCAAGCCCCATTTTCGGTAAGATTTTTGTTCTTTGCTAGATAGTATTAAAACACTTTTTGAATTAATTCTAGAATAAAATAGAAAATAGTATACATTTTAGGCTTGAATGGGCTTACAGAGAAGCACACTCGGACACTTCGGTCCTCGGTGCTCTCTGCTCGTTTCAAGGGCAAGCGAGATAGCATAATTGTTTTGTTATCTTGTTTGGGTTTAAAAACATAGCTAGAGCGTTAACAAAGACTATGTACTCCTTAATGTTGGAAGTCCAAATTTAGGAGTAAGGAGAGTAAGTTAACAGGATTTAGCTCTAGCATAATTTAGAGCTTGAATTCGATATATGATTAAATATATCTAGAAGAGTTTATAGAAGGGTCTAGAAGGCCAATTTGGATTCTGTCCCAGATTTTGTCCTAGAACTCCCTTTTTCGTCCTACTCCACCTCCTGCCCTTTCTGGATCTATTCTGACCTAAATCATGTGACCTTAGCCTCAAAACAAGGTTACATGACTAGTGATGCCACCGAAATTGATTTTTAAAAAAGGCCTATTTCGTCTTCATTAGAGAAAATTAAAATTTTTTATAAGAAAGAGCAAATAAAATTTATATAGATATGTTTCTTATAATTTCGTCTATTCAAAAAAAATATCAAATAATTTTGTCTTTTAAGTAAACTAGGTCAAAAACAATTTCATTTTCAAATATTAATTTCGGGTTTTAGAACCCGAAATGCTTTCGTCCTCATATATACACATGACCAATAAAATTCGTCTCAAAGCTATTTAGTTATACGAGTTTGTGATGCATAGTTTGTATAACCTTTTTATCCAATCAATTTATAGACTGGGCGGGGTCCTAGGTCTGGTCTGGGTCTATATAGAATTTTATTAATAAAATTCTACAAATTCTTAAAATTCACAAATTCTTATTAATTAATTCTAATTTAATGCACTAAGTAAACTTGTTTAGCATCTAAAATACACCAAATCGGCTATGTTGTTTTATTTTACTTGAAATTTGGAGAACAGATACATAATTTTGGATTTTTGATCAAAAAAGTCAAATTTAAGCATCTTTTCTCCAAATTTTAAGTAAAATAAAAACAACACACCGATTTAATGTATTTTTAAATGCTGAACAAGTTTAATTAGTGTATTAAATTAGAATTAATTAGTAAAATTTTATGAAACATAAGATTTTATAGAATTTTATTTATAGAATTTTATTAATAAAATTCTACAAATTCTTAAAATTCACAAATTCTTATTAATTAATTCTAACTTAATGCACTAAGTAAACTTGTTCAACACCTAAAAATAAATCAAATCGGCTATGTTGTTTTTGTTTTACTTAAAATTTGGAAAACAGATGCTTAAATTTGACTTTTTTGATCAAAAATCCAGAATTATACATCTTTTCTCCAAATTTCAAGTAAAATAAAAACAACATAGCCAATTTGATGTATTTTTAGGTGCTAAGCAAGTTTACTTAGTGCATTAAGTTAGAATTAATTAGTAAAATTTTATAAATCATAAGATTTTATAGAATTTTATTAATAAAATTCTATAAAATCTTATTATTCATAAAATTTTACTAATTAATTATAAATTAATGCACTTAGTAAACTTGTTCAGTGCCTAAAAATACATCAAATTGGCTATGTTGTTTTTATTTTACTTGAAATTTGGAGAAAAGATGCTTAAATTTACTTTTTTGATCAAAAATACAAAATTATGCATCTGTTCTCCAAATTTCAAGTAAAATAAAAACAATATAGCGGCTTGATGTATTTTTAAGTACTAAAAAAGTTTACTTAGCGCATTAAGTTAAAATTAATTAGTAAAATTTTATGAATCATAAGATTTTATAAAATTTTATTAATAAAATTTTATAAAATCTTATGATTCATAAAATTTTACTAATTAATTCTAACTTAATGCACTAAGTAAACTTGTTTAGCACTTAAAAACACATAAAAACGGTTATATTGTTTTTATTTTATTTAAAATTTAAGAACAGATGCATAATTTTGGATTTTTGATCAAAAAAGTCAAATTTAAGCATCATTTCTCTAAATTTCAAATAAAATAAAAACACAGCCGATTTAATGTATTTTAGGTCTAAACAAGCTTACTTAGCGCATTAAATTAGAATTAATTAGTAAAATTTTATGAATCATAAGATTTTATAGAATTTATTAATAAAATTCTATAAAATCTTATGATTCATAAAATTTTACTAATTAATTCTAACTTAATGCACTAAGTAA
>QKWP01000034.1:366234-424906 GCA_003550325.1 Gigaspora rosea
AGAACAGATGCATAATTTTGGATTTTTGATCAAAAAAGTCAAATTTAAGCATCTTTTCTCCAAATTTAAAGTAAAATAAAAACAACATAGCCAATTTGATGTATTTTTAGGTGCTAAACAACTTTACTTAGTGCATTAAGTTAGAATTAATTAGTAAAACTTTATAAATTATAAGATTTTATAGAATTTTATTAATAAATTCTATAAAATCTTATGTTTTATAAAATTTTACTAATTAATTCTAATTTAATGTACTTAATAAACTTGTTTAGCACTTAAAAATACATTAAATTGGCTATGTTGTTTTTATTTTATTTGAAATTTGAAGAAAAGATGCTTAAATTTGACTTTTTTGATCAAAAATCCAAAATTATGCATCTGTTCTTCAAATTTCAAGTAAAATACAAACAATATAGCCAATTTGGTGTATTTTTAGGTGCTAAACAAGTTTACTTAGCGCATTAAATTAGAAATAATTAATAAGAATTTGTGAATTTTAAAAATTTGTAGAATTTTATTAATTAAATTCTATATAGACCCGGACCGGACCTAGGACCCCGGTCTATAAATTGATTGGATAAAAAGGTTATACAAATTATGCACTACAAATTTGTGTAACTAAATAACTTTGAGACAAATTTATTGGTCATGTGTAGGGATGGGTACGGTTACGGTTATAGCCGTTTGTGACCGGCTATAGCCGTAGCTGATTCTAGTCGATTAGAGAAGTTTAGCTAACCGACTAAATTGTAGCCAATGCCAGATTTAAAAACAGATCGACACAGATCAGTCTGATAAACGAAAGATCCCATAAAGACTATACGCAGTGAAATAATGCATATGTCATTTGTTTACTTGCACTAACAAAAACTGGTCTAAACTAATCTGTAATCTTAATTATCTCAAGAATACTAAACAAGTTTGATAATTTAACTGCCGTTAGGATTGGAAGAATTGGCTCTACAACTTTAATTAAAGGATCAAAGAACCTTTACATAGTAAAATAATTGATCAACTATAGTCGACTATTAGCCAGTATAACCAACCTCACTTAGCCGACTATATGCCAATAGTCGATAATAACCAACCGAAACCAACTGTAACTGACTGAACCCATTCCTAGTCATGTGACCTTGTTTTGTATAGAGGTCTGACTCGATGAATAATATTCACTGAATATTCACTGAATATTCAATATTCGAATATATAATTTTTCACTGAATGAATATTCGAATATTTAAAATTTCACTGAATATATTTATTGAATATTCATTGAATATATATATATATATATATATAATTTTATAATTTTATTTTATTTTTTAATAATTTATTTGCAATTTTATTGGTTAATTTAAATAAATAATTATATCATTTTTTAAAATTGAAATATATTTAATATTCAATGAATATTTAGCAAATATTCAATGAATATTTGAATATCGTTCAATATTTTTGAACGAATATTCGAATAATAAAATATTGAACGAATGAATATTCGAATACTTATTTTTTGACCAAGTCAAACCTCTAGTTTTGTTGCTTGGGTCACATGATTTAGGCCAGAAATGGTCGCATTCTGGGATAGGGAGTGGTATTAATTTTTTTTTAATTCAGCAATCCTGCCTTCTGTGTTTATAGACTTTATTATAAAAACCTAAGTTTATATACATTAAGATTCTATTTTAACAGAAAGCTCACCCAACTTTACGTCCAGATGCGACCCGCCTAGCAATTATTTGCCTCGATTAGAATTCTCAACTTACTGAAAATATGTTTCCTCCTGTCACTAGCTGGCAATCGCTTGCCATATCAGTTTTGCCAAATATCTCAGGGTCCGAATACTTGAATTTAACTCAAGAAGACCAATTTGGTTTGGCCCCTTCTTTGATTAAACTGCCAATGTTTGATTCTGCCAAAACCCTTGCTCTATTTCTCCATTCTGTTTTTTCCTTAGGCTTTGCTCTGTAGCCTCCCATTTTCACGATCCAGAGCGTTGTTTTCTTTCCCTTTAGCCTTCTTATTCTGTCGTTTACTTCGGCCTTCTCTTTTTGCTAAGGTGGTTATTCCCTTTGCTTTTTCCCATTCATTTTGGAATTCACATCTGAAATTCCAAATGTGCTGTCGAAATCTCATACTAATAGTTTCGACAATTATGCCCAAAGCTCTTCTAGATGCTGCTTTGTTCTTTATTAAACTTTCTACCTTTTTTTTCTACCTCCGAAGTATGAGATCTTGAATTAGATGGCTTTGTATTATTTTCCTTTCTTCTTCTTCTTCGCCGAAGATTCCTTTTTCTAAATCTTGTAACGCTATCTCTTTATATTTACTGGGTTCTTCCTGTATAGGGAGTGGTATTAACAAAAGTGGGGGTGGCAATAACAAGTATTTATTTTAATTTTATATAATTTGAAAATTAAAATAAAAAGATTATTACAAATTTGATCAAATAGTTGTTAAGATATTTTAATTTGAAAATTAAAAAAATTTTACTAAAAATAATTTGTCCCTTTTTTACTAACTTACTCCTATAAACTACTCTCTACCCAAATCTTAACTATGGCTCTAACTTTGCCCTAATGATAGTAAGTTCAACATTTTGTTTTTGTTTTGATTATAACATTATATGATCTAATTGGTCGATCATGTTCCGGTGACTATCACCACTAGCGACAAATACATTTTTTCTTTGTATTTTTTCAATTTTGTATTTGTTACCTACCGGGTTACTATTATGCCCCAGATTTTTCAAAATTACTAAATATAGAAGAATCTGCAACAAAGTTCAAATATAAGATTTATAAAAATTATCCTATTAGCATTTTTTTAAATATACTATTTTTGCTATTTAGCTGTTTTCAAATATAACTTTTTCTTCAATATCTACTTTTCAGATATAACCGTTTTAAAAAAAGGCCCTCTATTAGCAATTTTTCAAATATGATTTTATATAAATTATTTGGAGACCTGTTAGAGCTATTATTAGAACCTTTTTTTTAGTAGTTCTTCCTAGAGGTTCATAGACTTTTAGTGAGTTCTTCTTTCAATTTTTAGTGTGTTTGTCTGGTAAATTCTTCTGAGTTCTATAAGCTCTTTTGTGGGGTTTCATTGTTTTTTTTTATTGTTTTTCAGTGAGTAACTTTGTCATTTTGTAATGAGTTCATTTTTTGTCTTTTTATCAATTTTTAGTAGTTTTTCTAATAAGTTCTTTGGTGGTTTTTTATCATTTTTATAGGTTTTATAAGCTCTTTTGTAATTTTCATTATTTTTTTTGTTATTTTTTAGTAGATGATTTTGTTGTTTTGTGAAGGGTTTGTTTTTTGTCTCTTCGTCAATTTTAGCAGTTCTTTATCGTTTTTAGTAGGCTTCTCTGTAAATTCTTTGGTGGTTTTTCTTTATTGTTATTTTTTTCTATAGTTTTTTGGTGGGTAATTTTGTTATTTTTTAGTAAGTTCATTTAGTAGGTTTTTTGTTTCCTTGTCAATTTTCAGTAAATTTTTTTGGTAAGTTCTTCAGTAGTTTTTTGTTATTTTTGGTAGTTTATCAATAGTCTTTTATCATTTTTAGTAGATTATTCTAGTAGGTTTTTCAGTGGTCTTTTTCGTCAGTTTTTAGTGAGTAATTTTGTCTTTTTGTGATAGGTTCATTCCTTTGTTTCTTTTTCAATTTTCAGCAGATCCTTCCTAAATTCTTTGTTGTTTTTCAGTATCTTTTTCATTATTTTTCAGTTTGTTTGTCACTGTTTTTATCTTAGTTTTGTTTTTTTTTATCCTGTTTTTATTCTGTTTTTTGTTCTGTTTTTTTTTTTTTTTGTTTTTGTTTCATTTCTTCATATGTATTTAATTAAAAAAAAAATATTATATTTAAAAAAGAAAAAAAATTAAATTAATAAAAAACTTAAAACAATAAAATAAAAATTAAATAAAAAAAAATAAAATAAAAAAAAAATGAAGTTTGCTATTTATTACCAGTGGTGATTATCACCAGTATATATTTGTATCTTTAAATTTTGTTTATGAAATCACTCTTGAGGCTCTAACAAAAAAATTTCTTGTAAAATTTTGGTATAAACTATACCTTTGCCTCATTTTAGTTCTTAACTCTAATCCTAATATTATCAAGTTTTATTTTTATTTTAGCAAAAAACTTTTTAATTTACATATTATACTTTATTGTTAATCACTAGCGATGATCACTAGTAGTGATAAGTAGTAATTTTCAAAAAAATTAAATTAAACTTAAAAAAAAAAATAAAAAAAGCTGACCATGTGATTACTTTTGATTGGTCAATCATGGGTCGCCATGATGACATGTCTTCATAAAATAATACTCATTAAATCAAATATATATTTTTAATCAATATTATATATTTATTAAAGAAGGTTGTTAAATATCGCAGGTTGCTATATCACAGATTAATATGATTGGCCAATTAGATTACAGGATCTTGTTTAACAAAATGAACGAAAAATTAGAAAAATTTACAAAAAAATCAAAAATTTTAAATAACATGAAATTTCATTAAATAAACTAGTCTTGGGCTTCTAATTAAAAGTTTTTAGCGCTTAATTTTGCATATATATATGCAACCTCTAACCTAATATTAATACTAGTTTGAGGCTTTACTCATTTAATTGACTGGAATTCTACATGGAAATACTTTAATCATAACCAAAAACCTACATACAATATTACTAATTTCAGATTTAACTATCTAAAAGCTTTTAAATGTAAAATGCTTCTAAATGAACTACCCACTACTACAAAATCTTTCCATACCTTTACACTAACCCTAACTGCTTTCAGTGTAATCAACCTGATTCCTACTTCCATTGGCTTACCTGCAATAATTCCCTCCTAATTAGTGATGCCACCGAAATTGATTTTTGAAAAAGGCCTATTTCGTCTTCATTAGAGAAAATTAAAATTTTTTATAAGGAAGAGCAAATAAAATTTATATAGATATGTTCCTTATAATTTCGTCTATTCAAAAAAAGTATCAAATAATTTTGTCTTTTAAGTAAAATAGATCAAAAACAATTTTGTCTTCAAATTTTAATTTCGGGTTTTAGAACCCGAAATGCTTTCGTCCTCATGTATACTCCTAATACACAATATTATTCAAAATACTATTCATAATATACTACAAAAGTCCAAACTTGAGCTATCAAATCTTGAACTACAAGAATTGGAATATAAGCTTGCTAACCATCAAGCCTTTAGCGCTTTTCAACCTTCACCCAATCTATATTATATAGAAACAATACTCAAAAAGGACTTATACCAATACCTATAATCCAATTTATTCAAAGCTTCAATATTTCCTATAAAATTGCATTTACTACTATTATTCAAATCTTGCTAGTTATTAATGAATAAATCTATGATCAAATCTGGATACCCTACTGTTGCAATTTTTCTACTTGGAGGAAAAACCAAAATTTATCTACTCACAATCCTTATACTAACAATAGACAAACTAATAACTATCACTCTAAATCATATAAATACAAAAATTATACTTATAGCTGTATTTGTAGCCAACCAGATGAATTACATACTCCTCTTAATACATGTTCACCTATTGGACAAGCAATTAGAAAAATAGATATATGGTCCACTTTCAAAGCCAAATTTAGCACTTCTACTAACTATATTTTAACTATACAAATCTAGGTGAGTCTTGACCACTTTAGTATATTTAGATCGCAGATAAAATAGTCTAAGCTTCAATTCTTGCATATAGTTTATTAAATTTTATTCAAAGTAATTTGTATAAAGTACAGCTAGTTTCACAGAAGCAGCTGGTTAAATTATTAATAAAGATAAAAGCAGGACCTCACCTTAATACCAAAAAAAAAAAAAAAAAAAAAAAAAAAGACCCCCCCTTAAAAACAAAAAAAAAAAAAAAAAAAAAATTAATACTAGTTTGGACCCTAACCCTAACTAATATTCATTTTAATTTTTTTTTAAATATTAAAATGCAATATCACAACCTGCTAAATTTATCAAAAACCTTTATTATATTATATTTTAACTATTATATATTTTTTATAGTACTATTTTCATTACTATTTATTAGGCTTCTACATGGGTCTGGGCTATCTACAGGTACTCATAGATAGTACTACAAGAGCTAGGCCAGGATATTGATTTTTGAACCCTGAATAAAAGTAAAGGCTCCAGGTACTAAACCTTTATAAAGATAGATAGAGCTAAAATAATATCACTACTTTGCTCTTTTGGCTCACAGGTACCTTTTTAAAACATTCACATGCTTAACAACTATTCATAATTTGGTGCATAGTGAATATATATATATACAAATTAGTAATTTTTTAATTTTAAAAAAATTTAATTTAATAATTACTAATAATAATAACCAATATGTAAGGTTCTAAATTGCTATTGTTCAATATATTAAGTTGCTAACTAGGGTTCCGCAATTTGATTTGATTTTCAAATATTTGAATCAAATATTTGATCAAATTCAAATTCAAATTTGGCTATATTTGATTTGATTAAATTCAAATATGGCCAAATTTGATTTGATTTAACAAATATTTGATTTGATTTAAAAATTACTATTAAAATTCAAATTCAATATTTGAATCAAATCAAATTCAAATCAGGGTCAATTTGATTTGATCAAATTCAAATTGATCCAATATTTGATTTGATTTGAATTTGAGGAACTCTATAGTTAACACTCAACTTTTGAAATTACCAACATACTAAAGTACCAACAAACTAAATACAAAGTGTTAAAGTACTAATGCACTAAAGTACTACTATACTAAAGTACTAATATACTTAAAGTATCAATGTACTAAAGTACCAATATACTAAAGTACAAATGTACTAAAATATTAAAGTATTAACATATAAATTGTCAATCTAGTAAAGTATATAAAGTAGCTAGGAAAACAGGAACTATTAATGTTTTTATCTTTTTTTTTATATGTATCTCAATAACCAATTATATTTGGCAATTAGCAGATAGACAAACAGTCATGATCAGTACTTTGTAGCTTTGAGCTCTAGTATATGCACTAGATCATATGATGTAGATTATGCATGTGCACAAAATGTAGAACCTCCGCTTAGGGGGCATCCATAAATAACATTATGTACCCTCATAGTAGTGCTTAACCCCCCTACTATATAAAAAAATTTTCAAAATCCATATGTTTATATATAAAATTTACAAAAACTTGAATATATTATAACACAGTGATCTGATTTGAATAATTTAGGTACAATTCGATTCGTCACAGTTAGATGAATCCAATAATACCAAAATCATATCATTTGGATTACTGGATCAAAAGTTATTTACAAAAAACTATTAATTTTATAGTAATTTTATAAGAAAACATAATAACCAATAGTATTTGGTTATTAACTTTTGATCCAGTAATCCAAATGAAATAAAATTGGTACCATTTGACTCCTCACCGAGACGAATCGAATGGAACCAAAATCATTAAATTTGAACTACTAGTTCAATTTTTAGACAATTTTTTTTAAAAAATTACATTATATTTTTTTGACCTACCACTTATTGAGAAAAATGTTATCGTTCGTCCAACCCCTCTTGTATAACATTATTTATGGATGCCCCTTAGAGATCTGATCCCAATGAATATTATATTCAAATATTTACTGAATATTTGAGTATTTAAATATCTAATATATAAATATTTAAATATTTAAAAATGGACTAAAAAACTATTAATTTGTAAGAGGCGCCAAAATTTCTGTGCCAAAATAAAACAAAAAATTTCTTTTAGTGACAGACGAAGCAACTTCATACATCGGTTCATATAAAGGTTAACACTATTAAGTGGGACTCCTTTGTATATTCGGCAAGCAAGCCAGAAGCGTCAGTTGTACAAGATAACTGGCAGTGGGCGCCCTTGGTACAAGAAATTCTGGTAGAAGCAACTCCCTTCTGTCGACGAAGATACCTTGGTTGGCTAGGCGGTGAACTAAAAGGAAATGAGTTTTTTAATACTATCTTTAAAGGTTTTTTGTCGCAAGTCCAAGAGAAAATTTACGAACCCCCGCTACCATATTCTCGCTGAGGTTTTTTTACTAGAATTTTGGCAAAAAGTGGGAAAGTCGGCGTACCCCCTCCAAAAGATTGGCACTGTTGTTCCTATCCTAATCGGGAAGAAGGTATGCAAGGTGGTAAACAGGAACGAAGCGTGACGAGATGGTGACGCAAAGTTGTTGGCCTTTCGGGTTTTAATTAAATTCTAGAATTTTCTTTTCTTTTCTCATCTTGTACGTATAACACATTCATAAGTAGATGCTTATGTAGTGTTATACAATTTTTATCGTTTAGTGTTTAGACGTATTAGCACCTTCGTTTTCTATTTCTTTCATGACTTTTTCTCTTTTCTTTTCTTTTTTGTGTGTTTTACTTTTATAGAATTTTCTTTTTGGTCTTTTTTGTTGGGTTTCGTTTAGTAGTTCATCCCCCTGTTTTAATATTTCCCCTTTCTTTTTTCTTTGTCTTTATGAGAAGCTCAGGGATAAAGTTTTTTTGGAAGGAGTGGATTATGAAGAGGTAACTGGGTACCGCATTATATTCGGAAGATGTACTCATGGCCAAAGATCATGGTCGCTTTCGTTTGACAAACACCAGTGCGACAATCCTACTTGGGCACCATTTGTGGCAGCCGGGTTGCGGCCTATTAGTAAACAGATATTTCTTTTGTTGTATTTTTGGACTTCAAATAGTATCTAATAAATAGAGCACGATTGTCTAAGGAAAAAAAAAAAATATTTAAAAATTTTACTAAATATATTTATTGAATATTCATTGAATATATAGTCAAATCTTGATATAATTACCAGTTCGAGAAACAAGAATCTGGTGATTATAACAAGTTGTGACTATATAAAGGTCAAATATTATATAGTTTATAATAGTTAGAGCTTAAAAATAGTTGTGACTATATTAAGGTTGTGACTATATTAAGAGTAATTATAATGAGGTTTGACTATATATATATTAAAAGTAGCAAATTTTGATATTAATAACCAAATATAATTAGCTAATTTTTGTATAATAAATTCTAATTAGTTAAAAAAATATATATAACTAATTTTTTTATATATTAAATACCAAATTTTTTGAATATATATAAACTTTAAAATATTATAACTTTTATAATTATAAATTAAATAAATTCTGATTATCACCCTCAAGCAGCAGGTCTAGAGTTCAAATCCCACTAAAGACAAATTGAAAAATAGGCCTGTATTATAGTAACATTTGTTCATTAATCAGTCGAGTATATTACCTATAACCTTGGTACTACCATCTTGAATGGGAGCTTTAGCATAGTTGTGTAAATTACATAGACAAATCCAAAGGACCAGAACAATTGAAACCCATTTGGCAAGTCCCGAGTGAAAAGGTAGATGGACTTTTAACGGTACTGGGAAAAGGATCTTAGTGGTAACTGATTGAGAAAACTGAACAAACAAGATCCCCTATGACAAAGGAGGCCTATCAATCTGGCTGCCGGTATCGCACCGGAGAAAAAGGCATGCATTATAAAAGCATAAACCAAGCAAAGGGAGACCTTAGGCATTTAAAGCCTGGCGGACCAATCCTTCTGGGCCAACTAGCTTGTAGTCTGGAATGACTGGGAAATAGAATTCAAAGAGTGACTGACCGGGTACTGGGGTTTAGTGAACTTCGCAAGGGCAAATGAAACTGATTGGCCAATAAAAAGTGGAAGCATAGAAGCGTGTATGTATCAAAACCCAATGGAGCTTTGGGTGTACTCATATGGGAATCTTTAGATGCTAAAAGAATCTGAGACCACCTAGTGATGCTACCAAAATTGATTTTTGAAAAAGACTTATTTCGTCTTCATTAGAGAAATTATAAGGAAGAGCAAATAAAATTTATATAGATATATTCCTTATAATTTCGTCTATTAAAAAAAGTATCAAATAATTTCGTCTTTCAAGTAAAATAGGTCAAAAACAATTTCGTCTTCAAATTTTAATTTCAGGTTCAAATAATTTCGTTCTCATATATAGGACCACCAATATGAGTATATGCTGGTATAAGTGCATACAGTAGTAAACCAGATTCTCCCAAGCCTCATGATGCTATCCAACTATATTTGGTACTAGAAGCATTTGTGAAACATGCCCAGAGACCTCGTCACTATAGCAGGAAATATAGTCATTTGCATATTTCCAAATTCAGAACATTAAATCATAGGTCCTCAAGTCACAGGAAACTAGCTGGCTGCAGCAGCATGCAGGCTTGAGATATTTACCTAATGAGATAGAGGCAGCTGCATGGCTTGAGATATAAATCTCTGAAAAGTATACTAATAAGAAATTTTCTGGATACACCAGATTTCAGATACAACAATTTGGAAGTATAAAGTGCCTACCTGGCACAGAAATAATAATATTAGGAAATATAGGCAAAGTGGCAGACATGTGGACATTAATTGTTGGTTGAAAAGAGATGTACAAATCCAGGTCAACTATATAAATGGAAATATAGAAGGCTCTGGTGAGTTTTAGTCATGGATAAAAGGTTTATAGTCTGAAGTCCTAGTCTTAACACTTGTATATAATATATATGTACTTACAGCACTATCATATGTCAACCTACTTAAGTATTAATAAAGTTTGAGACAGAAGCTACACCCCTAATATTAAAAAAAAAAATAAATTAAATAAATATTTACTTTAACAAAATTGTGGCTTTGAATTAAAACAATAGATCTTTTAAAGAGATTTTTGTTAAATTATTTTTTTTGAGTTATGCTACTTCATATTTTATATATAAATATTGAATTTTTTTTGATATTTAGTACTATATATTTAATATTCAATGATATTCAGTGAATATTCATTGAATATTTTTAAAATTTTTGAAATATTAAAAAGATTAACCAAATGAATATTTGAAACCTTATTTTTTGAACAAGTAAGACCTCTACCTCTGCTATGCTCTAGACAATTATAAGTATTGTGCCAGAATCCTGAAATATATATAGATAGGTCTGCTTATTTTTTGTATTTTTTATATAAATCTTTCTATTTATAGTAATTTTTTGCTTATTTTTAAATGGTTTGCAGATCTTTTATTTTAGTAATTTTATAATTAACCTAATCTATCTATATATATTTCAGAGATAGATATAAATATTGTAGCTAATCTGCTATAACTTGTACCTATTAGTCAAAACTAAATGATTTTTATACCATTTGAATTGCCTCATTGAAATGATTTGAATGGTACAATTTGATTTTGATTATTGGGTTATGAAATATTGGTGTTTGAATGTTTAAATCAAAAAAAAATTATATATTATATTCAGATACTATTCTGACACTAATATTTTGTGATCTAGTGATCAAAATCAAACAATTTTTATGCTATTTAAAATATTTTAATGAGACAATTTGAATAATATAAAATTATTTAGATTGGACTAATAGGTCACATATAATTGCAAATCTGCTTCATACTCTTCTAATTTTATATAATATACAATTGTAAATAACTTGTGATCCTGTAATTCAAATTGAATGATTTTGGTATTATTTAATTTGTCTCATTAAGATAATCTAATAACACTAAAAACATTCAATTTGGACCAATAGATCTAGAGTTATACCAAATTTCCCTTAACTCTACTACAATATTCATACTTACCTTATATAAAATATTATGAAGTTGCCAAAAAACTATAGTATATTAGAATTAATTATTATAACTTATATAAAAGTTACTAAAAATAAAAATTTTACTAATATTAACATCTATTAAACATCAAGATAAACAATTTTACTTTTACCAATACTAGAAAAATATGAAACGTTAAAGTTCAGAACATTTTAGAACTATTTTAGATAATTTTTTACAGGATTACCTGCCATATTGGGCTAATCCATATTGATCTGTTTATATGTTTTGAAATGATAATTGGCTTAATATCATATAAGCAGAATCTAACACATATAAATTTTGGTCTATTGCTCTCCTAGTAAGTCCTTCGCTACGCTTCAGACAATAAGTAATTTTACAGATAGTTATAAGACCATTAATATAAATAACTCAATAGATAACTATAGCAAACCTGTTAACTACAATATTGATGACTATAATATTAATAACATATTACTTTTTAATAACTCTGCTTTAATATTTTTTTGATTACAATAATTATATAAACTAGTAAAATCTGAAGATTTTTATGTTTAATAAAATTTATTTGTAATAAAATTATTTATAAAAATTATATATCTTATAAAATACTGAATAAACTAAAATTATATAAAAAAGTGATATTATATTTTTGGACAATAATAATTGAAGTTCATAGATAGTTCAAAAACACTTGTAACCTAATAGAGCAGGTACAAGCATTAAAAACTGAGCTCTAGAATAAAAGTAGAGCTTAGACAAATGTGCCTGTATAAAAATAAATAGAGTTAGGGTACTACTACTATTTAGCTTATACAGAAGCTTACTATTTATTAAAAAAAAATTAAAATATAAAAAAAAACTATTCAAATTTTCATTTCTCAAAAATAGAAGTTGGTGTTCTTGAAAATTGCCAGAAAAATCTGGTATGTTTTTGCAAAGTACCAAAAAAACTAGTGTTTTTGTAAAGTGCTAAAAAAATCTAAGTATCAAAGAAGTTAAAGTTGGTGTTTTTATAAAGAGAGCATTCATAAATAACATTATAGAGAGAGGTTAAATGAAATATAATGTTTTTTCTGATATTAGAGGAGAATCAAAAAAATGTAATGTAATTTTTTTAAAAAAATTTGTCTAAATTCTGATTTTAGTACTATTTGATTCGTCTCAGTGAAAGGAGTCGAATAGTACTAATTTTATTTTATTTGGATTACTGAATCAAAAGTTATTTACAAAATACTATTGGACATATCTTTTCTTATAAAATTACTATATAACCAATAGTTTTTGTAAATAACTCCTGATCTTGTGATCCAAATGATATGATTTTGGAATTATTGGATTTGTCTTACTGCGTGAATCAAATAGTACCAAAATCATTTAAATCAGATTACTATATTACAAGATATTCAAGTTTTTGTAAAACTTTATATATAAACATATGGATTTTGAAATTTTTTTTATATAGTCTAGGAAGGGGTCAAGAGCTACTATGTGAGGTATATAATATTATTTATAGATATTTCCAAAGTGCTAGAAAAGTTATATTGTTTTTTTTTGCAAAATGACAAAATAAATAAAATAAAATAAAAATTAAGAAATAAGTAAAAAGAAAACAAACAAAAAAATTAAAATTATAAGCAAACCTAAATAAAAAAAATAAACAATATCCAAATTTCTATTTCTTTGAAGTAAGATTCATGTTTTTGAAAATTCAGAAATTGCTAAAATCAAGTTTGTTTTTGTAAAGTGCTGAGTTAATGTTTTTGCAAAGCACCAGATTGGTATTTTTGCAAGTGTTAAAAAAGTCTGGATTTGCTTGCAAAATACCAAAAAATTTTGGGTTGGTTTTTTTGCAAAATGCTAGAAAAGAGATATGTTTTTGCAAAGTGCCAAAATAAAATAAATTATAAAAAAAAATTAAAAAAAAAAAAAAAAAAAAACAANAACAAAAAATATCAAATGAAAATATAAATAAAGCCCTAACTTAACCTTTATTTTTCTAAAGAAGCATTCTTGAAATTTAGAAATTGCTAAAAAAATCAGTTGTGTTTTTGCAAAGTGTTAAAGAAGTCTGAGTTGGTTTGCAAAATACCAAATTGGTGTTCTTGCAAATTGTTGGTTTTCTTGCAAAGTGCTAGAAAAGTTAGAGTTGGTATTTTTGTAAAGTGCTAAAATGAAAAAATTAAAAAATAAATAAATAAAAAAAAAATAAAAAAAACAAGCTAAAAAGAAATAAAAATAAAAACAAAATAAAAACAAAAAACAATCCAAAAATAAAAAAACAATATAAAACTAAATAGAAGATCTAATTATAAACAAAAAATAACAAAAGATTTAATCTGATTTTGTAATACAAAAGTTGTAAATTAATTTTAATATATTATACAAAACTTTGAAACATTTCGAAAATATTAGTGGTCATAGTAGCAAATAGATGTAGTAGCATAGCTATTACTGGGTTAGGTTAATGTATGGTTCTAAATATTTCAAAATCACTTTTGAAATATTTTGAAATATTTTGTAAAATATTTTGAAATTTTGATATTTCAAAATATTTCAAAATATATTGCAAAATATTATACTTATTTTGCAGTTTGCAAGATCTTTTAAAAGATTTTGCAACTATAAATTCACTGGTGATATAGAAAAATTATATTAAAAAAGCCTTAACAAATTATTTTTCATATAATTAAATTTGTAAACAAGTTTATATATTATATATATTTATAGTATTAATATCTAATATTTCTAAACCCAATTATTACATCATATGATATAACTAACTGGAGTCAAATCCACCTATATATTTAAATAAAGGCAAAGATATTTAATAGCTAATATTTTAAGGGGTCCAGGCAAATCTTACCTTAGTATAATTTGATTGGCTAAATTTCTGTTACACATATATTACCTGGGGGGGTAAGCCTCTATAGTAAACGAATATTAGGTAATAAATGTCGCGGATCATAATGAAATCGGATTAAAATAAAATGCGGGTTTCTTCCAAAACCCACTTATACTTGTTTAATATAAACTTACTTTAAAACTAACCTTTAACCTTAACCCCTAACCATAAAAAATGTGCCCCAAAAAATATTTTTCGGTGGCTTGTAAGTTTTCTTATACTATTATACATATTTCATTTAAATCTAATTTCATTATGATCCGTCATAATAAATATCACTGCTGGGTAAAAGCAATTAGCATACACGTGATATTGTCACCTATAAAATTTTTTTTTAGTATCAATAAAAATTTTTAAAAGTTCATTAAAATTAAAGTTAAAATTATGATTAGGTTTAGATTTTAGTTAAATTTTAGTAAAATCGTTCAAGAAAAACTTTTTTTTTTAGAGCACTAAAGGTGGTTTTCTATGCAGATTTTTGATCGTGCTATGATACTGATCTTGAAATCTGATTGGCTTACGTCAAGTTAGTAATAGATAAGCCACTGCTACTTAAGTGACAAATAATTTTACTTATATCTTTGAAGATACTCAAAGTAATTTAATTGTATTATTTTAAAGATACTCCAAGTAATTTAAATATTTAATTATTTTTAATTATTAATAAATACGTATAACTTATATTCGGTAAACAAAAAAAAAAAAAAGGGTATACTGTATACGTATACAATATATAGTATGTATAATACGCGTTCAATGATGATTATCATATAAACAAGAGAGAGTGGCTTAACTCTATTTAATACAGTGACCAAGAGAAAAAAAAAAGAAATACAATTGGTATAAAAATCGGCATAAAAGTCTATAAAATCAAGGATTTGGTTTGTACTTGTACTTCATTTGTAACAAGGAAGCATACGATAATTAATTTTTTGCAAATATAACGGATATACAGAAATAGACAATAGAAAAATATCAAAGTAACTATATGTAAGTTGAGGATCGACACCAAAGCAAGAAAGTTTGACATGTTATACCTAGAATAAGGGATGGAAGATCCAAGGGAAATCTCACGGATTATGAAATCATTTGTTCTTTTGTGGATTAAAAAAATTATATATGCATTTTAACCTTAGCTGACATATATAAATACATATGTTCATAATCTTCAAGGTGCGTGTGTCGGTGCGTAAGTAGGTAGGTACTAGGTAATAGGTAATGTTATATGTGGCGTATATATAAAATTAATTCAGATCATATATAATTATTATAATCAATGATTCAAATCCTTTTAAAGAAATAGAAGGATTTTTTAAAGAATCAAGAGAATTCTTGAAATTCAATTTTGTATTGCATTCGTTTATTATCAAATAAATAAAAAAGAATCAATTTGTAATGCAAAAAAGCCAAACCGAGTATTTAAGGACAGCCTTATCATGATTGCAGGGTCTTTGTCTTGAATAGGTCTCGAATAGGTTTTATTAGTATTGTGATATAATTGGTACTGCAGAATCTGTTACATGTTTATGATATTTAAGGATGGTTGGTGCGGATCGATTAATTACTTAGAGGGAAAGGTGTTACCTACTATATTTACATTATTATATATATATATATATGTTTATATAAGTTATGTGTATATATATATATTTATATATGTATAAATACTTTATATATATATATATATACGTAATATATATATATACGTAATATATATATATACGTATATATATACATATTTTTTAATTTAATTTTCACCGTTACCGTTTTAGAAATTTCGCCACTAGAAGAATTTTTTTTTAATTGGTTCGAAAAATTTCCTAACCTAATACTTTATTAGTCAAAAGTAACGAATTACTAGATTTTATGGATTTAGGAAGTGATAAATTATTGCATATTTCTCTGGTGATGAATCAAAGATAAAGGTTAGTGACAAGAAAGACGAGTAATTTATTAGTAGTAAAGTTACAATGTCATTAACTAAATAACTTTAAACGGTAATATTGGAAGTTTAATAGATCTTTATTAGTCAAGTTTACTTAAATTATTTAAAATTAATTAAAATAATTTATTAAATATAAATAAATTTAAATAAAATTAAATAAATTTAACGCGTTAATATACTTTAAAAATCTGCAGGAATTTAAAAGATCCAATGAAGATTAGTAGATAATATAACAAATAATTAGAAATTTCGCGTTGTTTTTAGAAAAGTAGAATCATGTGATGATTTTGGCGTCCATCCAATAATATGATCAATTTCTTTGATCACGTCTTAGGGGGGGTTTGTCCTCTGCATGCAAATTTCATATGAACTACCATTTGAGGATTTGAACTTGATAAAAAGTTACAACAATTTACCACAATTTATAACAATCATAGACATTGTATGATTTTACTCTTCAAGTACACTTCAAGTTTATAACTTGTTTTTAAAACAATAAGAAAATGAAAAACCTTCGAATTCCAAACTATGAAACATGCAAGGGATATGTCATAAATGTAACTATAAAGTCTAATTAAATCTAATAAAATCTAACAAAATCTAATATGTAAAAATCTAATAAAATCTAATATGTACGATAAAATCTACAGTAATAAAATTTGAAATATATCGATATATTATATTGTAAATTGATACTGTAAATTGATATTGTAAATTGATACATATTTATTTTTAATTTTTTTTTTGATCTACTTACCAAAATTGTAATGATAAATAGAAAAAAAAAAAATCGCGATATATTATCTGTTATACAGTATATCACCTATCAATTATAGTATATTATTCCTTGTTTCTGATCAATAAAATTTTTTTAGACATCAATAGTGAAAAAGATTTATTTGTTACGATAACGACAAAGTTGACAATACCTTAGAAAGTTCATATTATATACGTACGTACGTATTTTTTTGTAACTAAACATGTCTTGTAACAAAATACGCCACAATAATTTAATCATCATTGGTGCCTGACAATAAAACCGGTATCAAAATACAGCAATATAGATTTTATTTGATCTTTACTGATATTTTTTTTTTTAACATACAGTATCAAATATATTTAACGTACGTACGTACGTACGTACAGTACTTACTTACTTACTTAATGTATGTACGTATCCTTTGTTTATTAAGGAGGTAACTTACCGTACAGTACATTAATTAAGGGCTTTGTGCATTTTGAAGTTTTTATTAAAGTTAATAACGATAAAGTTTTTTTTTAAAGTTATTCCGTACCTAAAAAAGAATGTAATAAAACGTCATCATTACTATATAATCTCGTGATATTTTTTAAAAAAAATTGGAATTATACTGGTTCAAGCTTTGGTAACATTACACTTTTATAATTGGCAGCGTTAGTGATTAAATTGTTAATACTGTACAGTAATTACAGTAAGTAATTACAATAATTACAGTAATATATAGAATAAAAAAGTATTAAAGGGTACGCAGGTACTATTAATGCAGGGATAGTCTCACCGTTATTAAAATTGATTTGAACGTTATCAAATATTATCTGTTATAAGAGTATTATCGAGCATTATAGATATTATAGAGCATTATAGAGCATTGTTGAGCATTATCGAATATTATCAAGCATTGTTGATTGCTTTCTTAGAGGTTTGTTTATCAAGTAATCAACAATTACTGTATGTATTTAATGAAATGTAGACAGAGAATTCGTTGATAAACTTTTAATTTAAAATTGATATTTGAATATTTTTAAAAAGGTATATTTTTTTTTTTTTTATAACGAAAACCAATCGTCACGACTTTTTATGTCTCACATCGCATCATACTACATTTTGGCGTTCTGATAATCAAGTATTGAAACAATTCCTAGTGGTTGGTGAAGGACCCTGCTTATTTTTTTCTCGGAAAAAGATAAAAATATTTGCCATAAAATTTTAAAATATCTAAAATACTTTAAAAATACATATGTATTTAAAATAAAAATAACGCCAGCTTTCCCTTAGTGAACATTGATCATGCAATTTGATGCATTATATTTGATAACGTTCGTTAGCATTAGCATATACGTACGTACGTACGTGTTTTACATTACCTGTTGCCTACTACTAACTATAAAGAACCCATGCGCATGTACAAATACATTATCAATATCATTTATAATGCAAACAAAAGCCCACACAGACTACGCATGTAAAAAACCCATTCCATTAAAAACGTTCCCAAGAATTTTTTTGTAATACAAATTTATATATATGGCAATCGATTATGTTTATATTTATGTTACACGCGATAAAAAGAAATATAACATTTGCATATCATAGCTTCTTAGGAAATCGTGAAAAAACCAAAAAACCAAACTCGAAAAACAGCCAAAAACTTCATAACCACTTTGTTTTTTCCTATGGTCCTCCTTTGGAAATTTGATAGATTTTTTTTTTTGAGGAGATTAATTATTTGGTTTTTGTTTAACAAATATTACAAAATATATATATATATATATCTGTGTGTATATATATATCTGTGTATATATATATCTGTGTATATATATATATATCTGTATATATATATATATATATATATATATATATATATATTTTATGATTGTTACAAATCTTTTAAATAGACCTATCATTCATGCACTTGATACGTATTTAAATGGGGTTTTCTTCCTTTGTCATTTTGCTATACAGTAGCTACTATAGTTGTTAAAATTGCTTCTATAGTTGTTAAAATTGCTTCTATAGTTGTTATAATTGCTTCTATAGTTGTTATAATTGCTTACAATTGCTTATAGTCGTTATAGTTGCTTATAGTCGTTATAGTTGCTTATAGTTGCTATAGTTGCTTATAGTTGCTATAGTTGCTTATAGTTGTTGTAATTGCCATAATGCTATAGTTCGCTACAATTGCTATAGTCGTTATAGTTGCCACGTACAATTGCTATAACTGTTATAGTTGCTATGATTGCTATAGTCTCAATAATTGTTATAGTTGCTATAGTCTCGATAATTGTTATAATTGCTATAATTACTATAATTACTATAATTACTATAATTATTATAATTATTATAATTGTTAGAGTCGCAATAATTACTATTAATTGCTATTAGTCGCAATAATCGCAGTAATTGTAGCCGTTATATCACGCAATCCTGCTATAATGTCTATAGTATATAGTAACAACTTACCGTATTAAAGCCTTTCAATGAAAATTTTTAAAGGATGTTCGATGTGAATTTGATTATTAATTGGTAATTAAAAAAATTTTTTATTTTTAAAAAGACAAAAGGTAATGGTTAATAATGGTTAGGTATGTATTATGATACAAAAAAAATGCATTAATAGTTACTTTTTTTTGTTTTGCACTTCATGATTTCATATTTTTTTACTTACATACATGGTAACTTTTCAAGAACATATCAACTTTTAATGAGTAAAAAAAAAAAGGTCTTTAAAGGGGCTAAAAAATCTTAACTTCCAAATTCACACCAATAATACAGTAATACCTTTTGATGATTTTCATCTTGTGAATCTTCATTAAGCATGATAAACATGTGAATAGATTTCATACATTACGAATAAATAATGGAGTGACCAAAAAAGTTGAAAATGTTTCATTGAAAGGAATTATTATACGTATAAAATTATAAATAAAATTATAAATAAAATTATATTAAAATTATAATAAAATTATAAAATAAAATTATATAATTTTATTATAATTAAAAAATTATAATTAAAATTATAATTTAAAATTATAATTTAAAATTATAATTAAAATCATGTTGAACGCATTTCCCATATTATTGGAAATGCATTAAAAATGTCGTGTAAGTATTTATGCATATAAATCCTAGGTACGTCCCATTAAATGCTCGGTACGAACCGGAATTCGTAGTATTTAGGTAATTGGTTAATAACTAATACATCGGATAAACGTTATCTGTAATATCTCGCATGTTAGAAACCTGATGCTGTTATTACAGTGAATGTTTTGAATAAAGTTGGTTTGCTTAAATGTATTTACTTATTTCCAGTATTGACAGTATTGACGTTGAAACGCATTAACTAATGACTCCATATTAAGGACATGCGTCAACCTTGCGCTTGACTATTACCTGTTTTATATTAATTTTAGATATAAAAATATAATATCAGATATTAAAAAAAATAAATTTTATTAAAAAAAAAAAAAAAAAATTAATAATATATTAATAATATGTATTACATACCAATATACCAATACAAATATTAAAATAATTCGATTCATCTATTGGTATTTTATCGAATAAAGTTTAGGGTATTTAAAGTTTCGTTAAATTTTTACATAAATTACATGCTTATTAAGTTATCATTGGGTAAACTTGTAATACTTTAATATAAGAAGCCCATTTACTGGTTCACGTAAGATAAAGTTTATGTTTATTGTTATGTCTACAGGTCTAGGAATTTAAAAAAAAAAAAGTTAGGGTTAATCGATGAGCATTGTGTTACGATTCACAAACACATCATAATAACTTTTTAAGAAAAGGTTTGTTTTTCTCGTACTTGTCATACCATCAACTTGATGTGATGCATTAATTCTACATTCTACGCACGATCACGATTTCAAGAATTATTTTTTCAAGTAAATATGTACGTTAAGTACCATTGAGAAAAGATAAACCAACTCTTAAGGGATGCTTAAAAGTGAATAAAATGTTCCACATGATAGTTTTACATGAAAAGTTTACACGAGTTGTATGTTTGTAAAAAAAAAAAAAGATGGTATGACGACTTTAAAATGCATATATCGATTTTCGAAAGTTCTCTGCTTTTATTACATTGTGATACTAAAAAAAATATTTTAGTAAAGTTCATCGTCATCATACGTACTGTATATAATAGGAAATTCTTGTAGCATTCTTAGCATTCTTAGAGCTTACGTGTATTATATTGTATTATAGTGTATTATAGTATATTATATAGTGTATTATAGTGTATTATGTAGAAATTTATAAGATTTATATAAGATTTATAAATTTTATAAATTTTATAAAAGGTTTAGGAAAGTTAGGAAAATTTATGGGTGACATACGTACGTGCGTACTTACATATCTTTAATAAATCTTTAATAAGTCTTTAATAAATCCTTATCTGTTATAAATCTTATAAAATTTTAATAAATCTTTATAAATCTTTATAAATCCTTATAAATCAATAAATCAATAAATAAATAAATAAATGATGAAACTTTTTTTTCACAAAGTACTCACCCATATCAGCAAATCAACAAATCAACCAAGTTTTTAACCGGATGAAGGGAACGGGATAATTTATTCATTTGACCCTATATACACTATATACACTATATACCCTATATACAGTATCTATCTATCACTTTAAGTTAGTAGATTTACATTTAAAAGAAAGTACAATAAACACAAATTATATATAATACTTGATATTGATGTATGTATGCATCAGGTGACTTCAAGAACCGTGCGCGATGCAGTGATAAAAGAATCCATTATTATTGTATCGTATTATATTATGAAAATTATGAAATTGTGATAGTTACAGTAGTTACAGTACAATTATTATAATTATTATTAGATTATCCACTATAATTCAAGTATCACAATTCACAATTATGTAGGGAAATGCTCATTTATTTATACATAATATAAATATAATAATCAAAAAGCAGGATATGAGTGAAGAAGACTTCACACCTACTTTTAGATCATAAGAAATGTTGCATGTTTTCAAATATATATTCTTTTCTACCTATTTTATTCAAAAATCTTGCATTTTACTATGTTAAAATTATATATCAATATTGTATATATTCTGTATATTCTGTATACTGTATATGTTTTTTTCCTCTTAACAGTTACAGTAATTACACAAAATACATTTATTACTCTTATTACTCGTTATTAGCATATACACATATATTGGTTTTTTTTATAAAATATCGGAAAAACTGTACTGTATTGTATTGTATTGTATCAGTTTTAAATTTCTCACTATAATAAAATTTCCCCCTTTTTTCTTTTCCGCATATTTTTTTTTATGAAAAAGGAAATATCATTTATAATTTTGTATTTTTGATTGGTAAATTTCTAAATTTGTAAAAAAAAAATTGGACAAAATTAGTCGTGAGATTATCGATAAAAAAATCGATAAAATTAAATTAATTATAATTAAGGCCTTAATTTCCACATTGAGCATTAACTTTATATATATATATATTTTGGTAGTACCGAAAAACGGGGTACAGTATACACTTTCCAAAATTACTATCCTAACAAGCATTATACTTTTTGTGGAAATTAATCGAACATTTGGTCGGTGCACGTTTCCTTACATTTGACGTTATAATGCATAAGAACAATTTGTTTATATTGTAAAGAGAAAAGATTAAAACAAAAATGGCTTAATTGAAAAAAAAAATGGTAAAGAAAAGAAGCCCAAAAATAGAAAATTTAATAATTGAAAAAATTATCGTATTTATCACGTGCATAGCATATATGTATTGCGAATTCTTTTAATACTGTATCTTTTTTTTTTTAATTTCTTTTAATTGGTACCAATAAATTTTAAAAATCTATCGCATATATGACACGATTTTCCACGAAACGATTTTTTTTTTATTTTGATTAATCAAAGTTTCACCTATTAATAAAAGTCAATAGTTTAACAAACGATTTCTTTTGTAATCTGTGATAAAATAACAATCATGTCGTGATACCTTAAATTGATGACTGATTGAATGAACTTGGTAATAAAGCTTTGTAAAATAATAATGAAAAACGAAATTATTCAATTCCTGCGCATTGTATTGTTACATTATCGTTAGCATAATAATAATTAAAAACGAAATTATTAAATTCCTGTGCATTGTATATTACTGTAATTTGACACATTATCGTTAGCATAATAATTTGTTATTTTTCACTCTTAAAAAAAAATTTATTATACTATTATAATATAGTAAAGTATAATAAAGTATAGTAAAGGAATCATATGATACGTAAAATAGAATACATAAATGATAAATTTGTTGTTATGCACGAATGAACGGACCTCTTTCGGTAATATTCGTATGCTAGTAAACTTTTATTTACTATTGATTTATTGACTATATGCGCGTGTCATTTGGTTTGTTTATGCATCAATACAGCAATAAACGGATCTTACGATCGAATACAAAGGTGTAGCAAAGACAAAAAAAAATTACCCTGTCAATATTTTTTTGAAAAGATGTAACAAACATTAAACACGGACATACACCAATCATGAAATGTTTGCAATTTCAAGAATGTCAAAAAAAAAAAAGGGCAGTAGTCAAATATGCGTTTCTATTTTGTTGTCATTACACATTAAAAAAGAAATATGAGCACGATCACTCAATTACATACCAGATACGTAACAGTACGTACGTACGTATATAAAAAGATGATTTTATGCACATACCTTATCAGTTATTATACTTAACATATTTTAAACACATACCTTATTTATTTTAAATGACTTTTTTCGAGCATTTGTGCAGTATTTGTGCTTCTTTAGTTATATAAAACGACCCTTTTTTAATTTTTATTATCGCATCATCTGGCATGCAAAGATTTGATTATAAAAACATTGACCCCTGCATTAATCTATATAGAACCATTCAATTGAGAGAATTGGAAAAAAAAAAATTTTTTTAGCATTTATTTATTTTATTGTATTAATAATTAATTTAATTTAAACATTCAAAACATTCAAACCATTCAAACCATTCAAACCATTCAAAATAAACATTCAAAACGCATTTCAATTACTTACTGTACATGAAAACTTTGCTTATTTGCTTTGGAGAAAGAGATAAATTGCAATTATATTATCTGCTATGTATATCGCTGATATATATTGCTATAAGCTCTATATATCGCTGATATATCGCTGTTATATATTGCTGTGATATACTGCTATATATCGCTGTTATATATTGCTACAGTATATATCGCTGATATAATATTGTTTTATATCGTTGATTATATATTGCTATATATCTTTATATATCGCTGATAAATATTGCTTTATATATTTCTATATATTGCTAAATGAAACATATGAATAACATGAAATACGCAATTATACATCTTTATGGGTTACACGTGAATTTAATTGAATTTAATTCACGAAAAGAATAATAAACCTTTTTTAAAATTTCATTGAAACACAAAAATTTATGAACATAACCTTTTTCCGCTTCGTTCATTAACCATGTTCACGAGATTAACAAACCATTTACTAATTATTTTCACCAACTTTTCAACAAACTTTCACCAACTTTTCAACAATTTTTCATTCAATGACTTAAAATAGCCTTAAATGGTTCATCAAACATCATGCTGTAAAGAATTTTCGTTAAAATTTCTTGATATTAATTCTGAAATTTAAGATTATAATCTGATATAACATGATAGTACTGCTATATTTGTCATAATTTTAACACATATATATAACATATATTGTTATATTTATTTATCGTTTATTTTACTTATTTTATTTATTCATTTACTCGGCTTTTTATATTTTGAGTTTAAAAAAAAACTAATTATCCACGAAATAGAATTAAGGTAATGATTTTCAATATTTTTTAGTTAGGAAAATTCATCTTTCTTTTCACTATCCATCGTAACCATCGTAAAACTTGTATCACTTTTTTTGTCACTACACGTGTATTCACATCCTCTTACTTATGTATTATCACCAATAAAATTCAATTTATATAATAAAGTTAAGTGTAAAATATAATTAATTATTTTTTAATACTTTTTTTTATCACTTAGTAGATATATCTTTAAGGTTATTAGATATGTACTGCAAATGTGTGTACGCACTGATAAAAACGCATGCCTCCCATAAAGTAACACCTTTCTATTTTCTATTACTGTATTTTTTCTATTAAATGCCGGTATATAAAAAAAAAGATTAAGATCGGAAGATTATCTAAATTATTCAATTTATAAATACCACGTTTTTTATTAATTGACCGTCTCTCATAATCTCTCATAAGGTAACACCCTTTTAAAACAAACACCCTTTTAAAACATCTTTTATATGTTCTATATTTAAAACTATTCTATTGACTATATAATAAGATCTGAAAGATTTTCAAAACCACGTTTTCACGGAATTGACCGAAATTTAAAATAAAAAGAGAACAACGAAAATTATATAATATAAATAGAAAACAAAAATAAAATGAATATAAATATAAAAAATCTGAGAAGCACATGGTGTTTGAAAAAGTATACAGTATATATATATATATATATATTTTTTAAAAAGAAGGTTAATTTTTATTTTATGTGTAATCGTAATCAATTGAAATACTTTTAATAATTTTTTTTAGGTTAATACATAAAGGAAAAATATTTTAGATTTTCTTCAAGACAAAAAAAAACAGAAATAGTATTAGAAAAGAAATGGTTAATTAATTACCTGACCAGGGTTCTTTCATTATTTTTTTTCGCGTGAGATCATGTGGATTATCGAAATTAAAAATGAAAAAAAGTTAAATTAAATATTAAGCTTTGATCGAGTATGAATTCAATTATGAATTAAGCTATTATATAGGTTAGTCATTAATATCATCTCAAAAGTTTGATCGTTATAAAATTAAATATTGTATGAAATAAATTACATAAAATAATTGTTGTTCATATATAAAAAAAGAATTTTTTTATCAAGAAAAAATGTGGGGTTATAAACTTTAATTTTGTATGATAATCATCAATTCATATGTTGAGGATTGACAGTGTGAAGACAGAAGAGGAATTATTTGATGCGGGTAAAAATTGAATCCAGTATATTTTTTTTCAAATGAAATGTAATGTAAACCCTTTAAAACATTCACATTCATATCATAAAAAATCGATGATCTTATTTCCAAAATTGTTAATTAATGTAACGAACTTTAAAAAAAGTTTACCTTCGTAAATCTCACAATGTTAGGGATTCACATGTAAATTTGGTGATTAAAGTTAGCGTGGCTTGTTTTTGTCACATGATTATATAAAAAAAATGTGATGTAAAAATACGTAATAGGTAACGGTAAAATAATGCAAGGGAGCGGAGAAGACCTTCATGAGTGCACACCATATATGAGCATCTATGAGCATCTATGCTCTTTAAATGCACACACACACCAAATATATACATGACCTTCATGAATGCACATTTTCTTGTTGTTCTCTTAAACGTGCCATGATAGAGTAAGTTAGAGAGTATAATGGTTATAATAAATAAATACTAAATAAATAATGTATAATAATAATAATAATAATAATAATAATAATAATAATAATTAATTGATTATAATTATAATTAAATAATTATAATTAATAATAATAATAATATAGTTATTGGATGCGAAGCAGCCAATAATGTATTATTATTAATTTATGATGATGATGATTATTATTATTATATACATTATTTATTATTATACATTATTTTTATTATTATTATTATTATAATACATTATTATTATTAAATGTATTATTGATTTATTATTACATTATAAATTTATTATCGTTATATCTAGCACACTTATTGTGGCATGATCAAGATTAGTATCCGATTTCAGCATGATCCACGACAATTTTTTTTTTTTTTGATCGAATCAATACTGCAATATTTTTACAAAGCTAAGAAACAGGAAATTTTTTAAAAATATACTTGATATTTACTCGAATGAATAAAAAACGTTCTTTAAAAAAAAAAAAAAAAAAAAAACTTGATAAAATACATGAAAAACGCGCGAATGAAAATAATGAATTCAGATCAAACATTTCATATGTAATATTTCATATGTAAGTACTTCTGTACTTACATAAAGCATTAAAAGACGTTTTTTTTTTTTAAAAGCCAGTTTTTATGCACGATTATCAAATGGCAGTAAATGAATAGATGACAATGAACGAACTTTTAATATTTTTCTTTTTTATGAGATATTTTAAGGATCATACATAATGAAACTTCCCAATTGAACTATATTGAATAATCTATAATTAAAATAATTAAATATTGAACAAGACCAACTATAATTAAATCAATTAATCAATTAAATCGTGAACAACGAAACTATATGACTATATTGAGCTATAAATAAGATACTTTTAACCTCAAATAATATAAAGTAACGAAAAGAAAACTCAGAGGGTGAATATAACCAAATTTTCATAATTCATAAAACTAAACTTGATAAACAATATACGATAATCATAAGATTAAGATATTAAATAAGATTAGAATAGATAGAATAGATAGAATAGATAATAAAATAGATCATAGAATAGATAAGGAATCAAGTTATATATGTAATTAAGAAACATTATTAATGATTATTAATAATTATAAAAAGAACTCATATCACTTAATTCATATGAGAAAGATGTAGAACTTGCGTATAATTGATTAAATTACGCGCATGAAAACATAACATGAAAAGAATAACTCTTTTTAGTACTTCAAGAGACGCCTCAATTAGAATAACTTTTTTTAGTATTTCAAGAGACGCCTCACATTTTTTGCTCTGCCACTCGTTTTAAAAAAAACGATAATATATAAATAATATAAATAAATATAAATAAATATATAAATAAATATATATCAGATATATAAATATAAATTAAATATACAATATATATACAATATATACGTATAAATTTAACAAAAAAAAAAAAAAAAAATCTAGAACAGGTATTAACATTTACCCGGAATAAATCAAGTAAACAGGTTTATTACATCTCTGATCTTGATATTCAGAGATATACAGATTTTCATAAGGGAAAAAAATTTACCGAACGTAGAATTAATAAAATATAGAAAAAAATATAGAATATATCGATAAATAAGTTTAAATTATGACGCAAAATATAATAAAAGGTAAAATTCTATACTTTTCCATTAGTAGGCAATATTCCCGGTTTTTTTTTTTAAAATAAAAATTAGGATCAAAAATATTATAAAACTTGTGACATTCTTTGAAAATCAGGTGATAAAAACATCCGAGAATTTCTAACATATATAGTTTCGAAAAGACGAGAAGATTCCTATTATATAAGCGTTTATTGTTTATTCCGAAATTCCGATCGATTGCGTTTTATGTGTGATAATTGAGATGATTGAGATGAGTGTGAGATTGTGAGATGATTGTGTGAGATGATTGTGAGATGATTGTGAGATGAACTGTGAGATGACTGTGAGATGTGAAACTAATATTATATAATTCGACAATATCATTATTAAAAATATCATTAAGATATCATTAACTGTTAATATATTAATATAATCTATCGATGATACTATCGATACTATCGCTATGCTGTTATATTATAGTATACGTATATGTATACTTACTGTATTATATATTATTACGTATTTATTTATTATTATATTATTATTACTATTATTTAAATTTAGAAAATTAGTAATTCAGTCATTAAAAATTACATAGTAATTAAATTATCAAGTTAGACTTTTAGTCAATCATAGTTAGACCGTAAAATAAAATAAGTGATAGAGAAGGGTACGTACGTACGTACGTATGTACGTAAGTACATACAACTACCGCATCCCTGCCACGTATGTATGTAGGTGCATAAGTATCTATTCTTTAATTGATTAATAATGAAACAAAGATTAAAAATAATCAGGAACACAAAACCAGAAAAATACCGGAATCACAAGAATTTGGCAAGTAAACGATGGAAGAAGACATGAAATTCACAATAAAGTAATAAGAAGTAAAGTACAGAAAGAGACATGCATAGAATAACATGGGATTACCGAATTTTCGGACAGGATTTAATCTGGAATATATATCTATAACTGATAATAAATAACGGTTGATAATAACTGATAATAACTGATAATAAATAAATAATTATAATAGTAATTATAATAGTAATTATAATATATAGTAATTTTATTATTATTATTATTAATTATAATAATAATAATAATAATTTATTATTATTATTATTATTATTATTATTATTATGTATATTCGTATATTCGTGTTATTAATTATATATACTATGTAATTATCTTTTATAATATAATAATAATGTATATGAACATACATATTATTATCATTATATGGGATATCAAATAAGTCACATGTAAACTATTAATCATCAGATTGACACAATGCTCGAAACAAAGTATGATGAACTTTCACATGAGAATTAACAAACTATATATTGAATTAATGAACTAATAGTGACTATTGTATGACTTTGAATGAAATAGTGTTTCGTCTAGACATAAAAAAAAATTAATAATGGGGGGTTTTTTTTTTTAAAGAATTAATAATTTTAATAATTTTTTAATTAATAATCATAATTAAATATTTAAATAAAAATTATATTATAATTTTTTTTTAACAATAGGTTTAACAATAGGTTTAACAATAGTTTTAATAATAGTTTTTAATAATAGATTTAATAATAATAATGATAATAATGATAATAATTATAAGTAATTATATCATATAAAGGTAATAATAACGATAACAATACAGTTATTAATGTAATAAATCACATCACAAAGTTCACAAAGTTCACAAAGTCACAAAAGCATCACCAAAAAATCACTAAAATCACTTCAAACAGGGTTTTTTTCACACACAATGAGGATTTTAGGCGGGATTTCTTTTGAAAAAAAAAAACCGACAATCCGGGTTAAATACACTTAATATAAATCATTTTTAGTTTAGCATGAAAGTATCAGTTTAGAAAATATTAGTTTAGAAAATATTAGTTTAGAAAATATTAGTTTAGAAAGAATTAGTTTAGATTAAGAAATGATAACATATTACTTTATTACATATGAAGAAAAAAAAAAGAATACTCCGATAAAAGTATATATTACTTTAAAAGAACGGATTTTGCATATCAGATTTAAATAAGTTGAAACTTTTTTTAATAATGATCTTATGAAATTCTCCTAAACGAATGTGAAACAACCTTAACTCGCCATATTCAACAATAAATTTGAAAGGGTTTCAATTTATGAGAAAGGTCAAAGCGGGTAGATGAACGCATGTATATAATATGATCACGAGTGGATCGCTGAAAGTTCTATTGTACTTATTTTTAATTGGTGTGAAATGATTAAATTTGTGTGATTAAATTTGTGAGATTTACCGGTAATCCTTCAGAAAATGGGAATTACTATGAAAAAAATAAAAATCTTTTTATGTGGAGAAGTCCCTGTCATTCTATCAAACGTCAGTGCGTACGTACGTAAAATATATATAATATATTATTATTATTATTATTATTATTATTATTATTATTATTATTATATCAGATATCTAATTTATTTATTTCATATAATTTTCATATAATTTTCATATACCTTCATATTTTAAATATTTTAAATATTTTAAATATTTTAAATATTTTAATTTCAATATATAAGTTCATATATTTTCATACATTTTTAATATAATAGATATATATACGTACTTTCATTTACTTTCATTTACTTTCATTTACTTTCATTTACTTTCATTTACTTTCATACATTTTTCATATATATTCTCGCATCGTTTATTTTTATATTTTTTTCATATATATCATTTTATATAACATATCTGATATACGTTGTTACAATTCGTTAATTTATTCGTTCCGGTCCGGTAATATTTATTTTATAGTATATAATTCGCTATTTATTTTATCTGTTATATAATAATATAATAATTCATTATTTATTTTATTTTATAATATGATACCGGTAATTCGTGTTTATTTTTATTTAACAATATAACAATATAACAATATAATAATATAATATAATTTTTATCATTCGTTCGCTACTTTATCATTTATCATTTATCATCAATTTATCATCAATTATAAAAGTCTACGTAATTTTTTTAAATAACAGATAACAGATAATAGATAATATTAGGATAACGAGTGAGTGTACACAATAAATCGGATCATTAATAAAAAAAAATTATTTTTTTAAAATAAATAAATATGATAATGTAATCTTATATAAGATTAATTTTTTTGCTTATATGATATTTTTATCCGGTCACTTAAGCAAATGTAAAATATGTAAAAATGTAAATATGCCGAAATGTGTAAAAAAAAAAAAAATAACGGGAAATTATTTTTTTTAAAGTAAGAAAGATGTAGCGGAAATGTAAATCTTTAAACTATTTTCATGTGTGTGTGACATGAAATTTAGCTTCTGGGGGTTCAATTATAATATATCATATCGAATAATAATTTATGAATATATATCATTTATTTTTCATATATATATTTATATATATTGTGTATTCTAAAAATAAAGTAATCCCTTACTGCCGTTTTCCGAATTTATAGTATAATTTATGTAATCTTTATATTTTTATTATATTATATTATGAATTTATATTTATGAATTTATATTATTTATTATTATTATATTATTATTAAGTTTATTTTTTTTTTTTTTTTTTGATTAAATCAACATTCCTGATTTAAGAGTGATTCTTTTTTTTTTTTTTATCTTTCTTTTCTATCACATACACAAGCGCACTGAACGAATACTTTTAACAAACAAAAATTTCTTTAGTTAAAAATTGAATCGACATTTATAATTTATGTTGTGTTCCTGAACTATTGACAGTTTTTTTATATAAAATAAAGGTCAAAACGGTTTATTTTCCCCTCCACACTAGTACCTTAAAGGTTGAAGAAAAATATATATATTTATATATTTTGACTTCCCCCTTCCTCGAATCTTTATTAAAAAAAAAAAAAATCTTTATTATATTGGTGTGCTTCTTTTTATCTTTTTGTTTTTTTTTTTTTTCTCTCTTGGTAAAAGTTTTAACTTGAGAAAGAAAGAAAGAAAAAAAAAAAATCTTAACGATAGATACTCTTTTTTTTTATTCTTTTTCTTTAGTTTCTATAGAGATAATATTATTGTATTTCTTTTTCATACAATCGAGACAATCCGATATTTGATTTACCATAAACGAAAATTACATCAAAAAATTTCCATTCTTAAATTAACCTGCTTAGATCCTCGATTCTTAAACAATAGTGATTACATACAACACTTGTTTACCCGGGGGTTAACAACAAATTTTTTTTTTCTCACAAACTTTCCCTCCCGTCAACAAAATTTTTTTTTATTATATTTGATAATCCGGGGTCTTTTTTTTCAAGTTAATTGATAAAAAAGGGTTCGTCATTCTTCCAGTTTGTTTATACTATCCTCACGAAAATCATCAGCCTGTTTAAGATTCGATTCCCCACTGTCGATCTCTTTTTTTTCTTCGAAATCTTCGCTCGAAAAGGTTCGTATTCATATGATTTTTACACCATGTTGTTTACATCATATTGGTTATTCTAAAAAAAAAATTATGTTGCACGAATCTCCTTTGTAAATTGTGTATAAATAGCTGGTGTTTATCCTCGAACTTTTTTTTTTTTTTAAATTTTTTTAAAAAAAAATTAAAAATTACATCGATTTAAACGATTAAAAACGATAAACGATAAACGATAGTTATTCGTTTCACTCACCATCATGGAACACGGCACCAACGATTATTATTACCCTGTAGAGATTTCTACTTATAATCAAAGTTTACCGAATCATCATCATCGTCATCGTCATCATCCTTCTCAACAACAACAACAAAGATGTTCTCAACGAGAACAGTTACGAGAACAACAATTCTTCGAACAAGAATCACGACAATATTTTCATTCTCGGATGCCATCGTCGCATTTTGGCCTTTATTTAAACAATTTAAACAATTTAAATAATAACAACAATTTAAACAATTTAGATAATTACAATAATATTAATAATAGTAATAATAATCATTATCAACCGCAACAATATTCGTATTCTTCTTCTCAAATACAAGATTATCATTCTCAACAAAGGTCGACGTTCGACGATAGCATGTTATCTGAGAATCATTTACCAATTTTTCGATCATCGTCACGAACTCAAAATCATAATACTCTTAATAATACTCAAATTATTCATTCACCGAATTTACAACAACAACAACAACAACAACAATCAATTCAACCTTTGCAAGATTCACCAAAAAAAAGTTCATTCAAACGACAAATTGTTACGGGTCCTAATACGCCCCCATTAACTCCACCTCGTCATCATCGTCCTTATAAAAGACGTAGTTCTTCAACATTAGTTGTTAAAAAATCTGATGGTGCGATGGTCAGTTTATTAAATGATGATGAAGAATCGACATTATCTCCTACTTCCTTATACTCTGATGACGAATCGGTATTTTCTTCTTCGGTTTCTAGTTGTGGTTGTTCTGATGATGGCTTGGTTTCTCATATAAATTCACCACAAAGACAACGTGTTCCTCCTTCAAATCCTTCTCTTACAAATACTACTACTACCACCACTACTACTACCACTACTACTACCACTACAGTAAATAAACGTAAATATATTTGTCAACATCCTGATTGTGGTAAAAGCTTTACTACAAGGTAAATATATTATATATAGAATATATAATATTATGTATAATATTTTTTTTATTATATAAATATAAATAATAGCATATAGCATATAGTATATATAGTATATTATTTTATTTTTATTTTAATAATTTTTTCTCATTTTTATTTTTATATAGTGGTCACCTTGCTCGTCATAATAGAATACATACAGGAGAAAAAAATTTTCCTTGTTTAATGCCAGGTTGTACATCAAAATTTTCCCGTCAAGATAATATGATGCAACATTATAGAACGCATTTATCTTCTAAAAGTCGACGTGGTTCAAAATCTGGTATTCATACTCCACCTTCACAACAAATTGATGTCGATGAACCTCAATCAAAACGTGTTAGATGTATGCCAACTCCAACTTCTACACCTATAACGCCAACGACTTCTCTAGTTTATCATTCTTCAATGACTAACTTACCATCAGTTAGATCAGTTTTTCCCGAACCTGTTCATTTACCTCCAATCCATTCCATGATGTCATCTGTTATCTCTTTACCACAATCTTCTTCACATCATCATATGAGAAGCGGTAGAATAGATAACATAAACAATTCTATTGGAATGACAAGTTATGTTAGTATAATGGGTTAATCCTATTTTTGTACAAAAAACGATCAAAGACTATATTAAGTTTTTGTCGTCATCTCCAATTTATTGTAATATATATATATGTCTTTTTTTTTTGATCTGTAATTAGTTTTTTTTTTTTCAACAATAATTAAGTTTAATAATAACAATTCCTTTGTTATTCAACGGTTCCCCTTCTTAGTTATTTTCATTCATATTAGATTTTGGTTCAATATTTATTTTTTTTTTTTTTTTTTACAAACTCTTTATTCAATGTTAATTAAATTGACATAAAAAGAGTTATTTCATATGCATTAACATATAGGAAAAAAAAATCACTCGACCAATTTTTTCAAAGCGAACAAACAAGAGAAAAAAAAACCAAAAAAAAAAATTTTTTGCATTAATAATATTTGCGTTACTCTTATGAATTCAATATGAACCCAAAATTTTTCTTATATTAGCCAAAAATCTTTCTCAGACATAATCGTAAAATGATGGATGATTTTTTTATTTTCAAAAGAAACTTCGAAAATACGATGAATATACAAAAAAAAAAAAGAAACTTCGAAAAAAAAAACCGATGAAATCAGAAAAAACCTCCAAAATTTAATAATGTAATAATTGCGAAAATCGTAATTCCGAAAAATGTCTATTATACTCGCAAAAAATTAAACACCAAAGATTGTTAAATTTTTTTTCGATTTGCCTCGATTAAAAAAAAAAAACAAACAATAGATAAAGGCAAACCACTTTTTTCATATATGATTTCTCTTTGTTAAATATAATTTTTTATTTTCTCTTCCTAAACGAACATCTTTCTAAACTTTTTTTTTTTTAAAACCAGCCTTAAGATAATTGCTTTTTTTTTCATTTATAGTAATTTAATAATTTTTTAAAAAAAAATTTTTCTTATAATAATGTTTGTACTTGTAATTAATATAATTATTAAAATTAGAATTACGATTGAATCGTAAAAAAAAAGATTTTAAATAAATAATGCTAAATCTAAATAGTGTTAATAGTGTTATCATAAATAATATAACAGATAATGTAATGTTAAAAAATTTTAAATAATTTAATGTTAAATAATTTAATAATGTTAAAAGAATAATTACAGTAATAAGAGTATAAGAGGAGAAGAAAGCACGGTTAAAAAAAATCCTATGATTGGCTAAATAAACAATATAAAAAATTATCCAATCCAATTTAAATCTTAATTTTATATTGTTTTATATTGTTTTTTTTATTATTATTATTTAGCCAATCATAAGATTTTTTAATCATGCTAGAGAAGAATGAATTAAACTCTACGAATAAACATATGACTCCACGTTTCCGTTCCACATCTGTAATAATTTTGCAGTATGCAAAAAATTAATCACCTGACATTATAAAATTATAATGAAAAGACTAGTATAATTTCGGTGAAAAACCAATCTAAAAACCTTCCTGAAAAGGAATATTTTCGAAAAAGAATCATGACGTTTGAAATTTTTTATTAAATGACATAATTGATGTATAATACAGTATTACGTTTAAGTAATCCAATTTTGTTTTCTAAATTTGGTAATTAGTCCGAAAAACTATATAAACATATTACTTTTATGTTCTTTTCTCCACAAAAGTATAATTTTTACAACATCGTATGATTAACCGAGCAAATAAACATCGAACCTTTTAATTATGCAATGTTAATTATTTCCGTGATCGGTTAAACAACATATGAAATAATTGGTCTTCTTTAGATTTTTTATTCAAAAGAAAGTGTATTTTTTTTTTTTTTTTTACTTTTTAAAATCTTATTAATCTATTTTTCCCATTTATAACCATTTATATACTTACTTGAAAAGTTTTTGAAAACCTCGTGGTTCTCACTATAATTTTATTATTTCATTTTTCAATTTATTCATTCTCATTTTATTTATTTATTTCTTTTATTTTTTTGTTTAACTGTATTTCAATTTGTCACTTATAATTACTGTATATGCTATATATGCTATAGATGCTATATATGCTATATATGCTATATATGCTATATATGCGGTATATGCTGTATACGCTCTTTTTTTTTTTAAAAAAAAGTCTACATACTATACATACTTTATATACCATATATACTTTATATACCATAATACTTTATATACCATATATACTACTATATATACTATATATACTATATACTATATATATATACTGTATACGTATACTGTATCAAGTATTAGAATTTAATATCGGATCTCTATCTATTATTAACATTACAGATTTTATATACTTAAGTACGCACACACGTAACAGTACGTAGGTACATATTATCAATTAAGGTACAACGCAAGTACACACGAACGCGCAGTATGTTTTAATAGTTTATCACCTTAAAAAATCGTAATAATCACTTAATAGTAATTTATATATATATATATATATATACTTTTTTTTTTATTTAAATTAATTAATAAAAAAAAACCTTTTTTTTTTTTTGATATATATTATATAAGGTTCACTGACCATCTCGCGTGCTCCGATCTAAATAAAGCCACACCAACCATGCACAAATGAAAATCTAATTTAGGTCAATAAATATCGATCATATGATATACAAAGTTGATATAATGATATACTTATAACATTACGTACCATAAGTACGGTAACAGATAATGATAAGTCGAGTTTAAATTACCATTATGTATTATAAAAAAACTATATACCTCTTTATTACTCTTTATAATTTTACCCATTCGTTCACATGTAATCTTTTAGTTATTGACTTTTAAAAAAACTCTTGTAAAGGGTTTTACAAATTTAAAACGTGGGAATTTTTAAAGTTCATCTTTCAGCCGATAAAAAAAAGATCTTTAATAATAATTCCTTAAAAGGAATTATTTTTCAATCATCTTATTACAACATGTGTTATTTCAATCCAGGGTTAAAATAATTTCATACTCCTTTTTTTTTTTCCTTTGAAAATCTGGTGATATTATGATATTAAGATTTGTTATATATATATTATTTGGGTTATGATAAAAATTTTAATTTCATACACAATGAAGTAAATCGGTAATTAATATAAACTAAATTTAGTTATGTACACGAATTTACTTTGGTTTGTAAGTTACTGTAGTATCTCTCCTCTTTAATATTGTATTGTACTGTATAATTTTAACTTAAATTTTAAAAAAAAAATCATCTATCGTATTTTCGCGTAATAATCTTGCTTAATTAGCTTAATAATTTAGGTAAAATTGAAAATTACTACTCCACTACGTGTTCTAATTGCTTTTTTTTTTTTTAATTTTATTCGTTTTTTTTTGTTTTTATTAACAAAAATAATAAATCAATAATATTAATTAATATGCAAATAGAAAAAAAAAATTAACAAAATTTTATAACTCTATATACTTATAAGTTAATTTATTAGGTATATAGTAAATATTATATTTATTTAATTTTAATAATTAATATTAATTATGTATTTTTAAGTTTAAACCTACTTTTGTTTTTTAATATTTATATATTTTTTAAATATAATTGTTATTTTAGAAATTTATATAGCTTGATACGGTTGATACGGTTGATATGGCTTTAGATTATATTATAAAATAATTTTATTAAAAATTCTATTGCATTAGTATAAACACCAATATGACAATATACCACAATACACCCTCTATTTTCTTATTGCTTAGATTTTAAATATTTTAATTTGAATTAGGAATAAATTACTTGAAATTGTTAATGATTTTTTTAAATATTTTAATTTGGATTAGGAATAAATTACTTGAAATTGCTAATGACTTTAATTTTTTATAATAAATTGCTTTGCTTGTTTAAAATAGAGATCAAAACCGGTTCGAAATCAAAAAACTGAATTGGGATGAGTTTAAATCGAATCTAAAAATTGAATTGCAATTGAATTGGGCAAAGTTTAAACCGAATCTAAATCGAATTGTAAAACTGAATTGGACTGAGTTTAAACTGAATCTAAATCTAAATCGGATTGTGTGCAATATCTGATATAAACTGAATCTAAATCGGATTGTGTGTAATATATATTTTCATTATAAAACCGAATTTAAAATCAATTGCTATTGAAATCAAGTTACTATTACAGCTGTTCTTTGTAAATATTCTCGGACAACTATTAAAAATTATTTTGGCCGAATTCAATAAATTTTTGAATTCGGTATTATTAGACATTGGATTTCGGCATTACAGTAATGTCGATAACGACGAATCAAAAAACTTATCGAATTCAGCCGAAACAATTATGAAAATAACTGAAAAACCAGGTTAACCCGAATTTATACCCGAATTATATTAACCGGTTTTGACCTCTAGTTCAAAGTAGATTTGTTTAAATTTTTTGTTTAAATTGTATAATAGTTTGGAATTTTTAAATTAATAAATATAAATATAAATTTTTGTAATATTTTTTCTAAATTTAAGATCAATAGTTTATTATTATTTAAAGTAGTTTTTTTTAAATAATACAGTAGTAAATACATATATATATTATATTTAAAATTAGTAGTAACTACAAGTCACTCTCGTTATAATATAGTGAAGACTAATCTATATAAAAATCCTCTCGATATAGTGAATATACTAATTACCTCTTGATATAATGAAATTTTTAAAAATTTTTACTATGGAACAAAAATGACTTTGTGTATTATAGTTTTTTTACAAAATTAAAATAATTTTTTTTAAAAACAAATAGTATATTAAAAGTCATCATGTTGTATAATATAAACTAAAAAATTAATTTAAATATATATAAAATAAAATTTTGTAAAATTGTTTAAAAAAAGTTAAATTATATAAATTATATATTGTATTTAAAAGATATATATATATTTTATATTTTAATATTATTCATACAAAAATAAAAATAATAAAAGTTTTTTTTAATAAAGTTTTTGTTAATTTATTGTGATGAATTATAATAAAATCAGATTAAAATGAAATATTATATAGTACTAGACAGTATAAAATATCCACTTTTTCTGAGTGCACCAAATTTTAAAAAAAATTTTATGATAAAAATGATATAAAAAAATTTCGACCAATCACAATTCATAAAATTATATGAATGTTGCTAACTTTCACCTTAGGTGCCATCACCTAGTTCAAAAATCAGGTCGGGAGCTGGGTCAAAAGCCTGGCCATACAACTTAAAAATTGGTGCACCTGCACCTAGAAATCAAACTCAAGCATTTAAATATTCATTTGTTCAATTTTTTAATCTTTGAACATTCATTCAAAAAATTTTGAATAAATATTTGAATATTCACTAAATATTCATTGAATATTAAATATATTTTAATTTTAATGAGTATCCGTTTGGCTATTGTACTAAATTTAGTACATACAAAAAAATTAATTTTATTTGATTATTTAACCAAATTTAATCAAATTTTGCCAAAATATATTTGAATATTAGAACTATCTTTTTGTACAATTTTAGCAATATTTATTAATAAAAAAATTTTGTATAGCTTATTCTTAAACTTGTTGTATTGTTCTAAAATTTTGCTGTACTAAATTTAGTACAGCATTAAAAAAATCATAGCATACAAAAACTTGTAATAAAATTAAAAAAAAATAAAATAAATTTTTAGATTGTTTTGGATCCAATCTTGATTTTGGTATGATTAAAAAAAATAAATAATAATTTTTTTTTAATAGCTTAAGGGTAGGGTGAACGTAGATCATTTTTCATATGATCTATGTGGTATATTAGATTTTTATATAGTAAATAAAAAAATGCTTCTGATAAATTTTTTTAAGGTTTGGCCAAATTGTATAAAATTTATATAATAGGTAGTTTTAAATAGTTTGTTTATAATAATGAAGTTTCGCAATATCCATTGCTTTAAAAAAAATTAACTTTACATATAATTGAATTTTTGTAGGATGCTATGATTTTTGTAAATTGTACAAAGAATTGATTGGTCAGATCATATGATGTTTACATGTAAATCATATGATATCATATAAATTGGTTATACAAAGTTGATCTACAATCGATTTTATATGAAATTGGAAATCTGTACACCCTACCCTTAAATAAACCTGTTTAACAGTGACACACATCTAAAAATAGGTAGTCTTTTTATATATTTTATATAGTAAAACATAGTAAAAACATAGTAAAAATATAGTAAAAAATTAGTAAACTTAAATTGCTTATAACTTTTTATATACTAAACCAATTTTAATGATTTTACTACCATTAGAATCAGAAAAATTAGCTCTACAAGTTTATTAAAAATTTAACAAAATTTTATTAAATAAATTTTTTGTTATTTATAATTTAGTGTTTTTTGATGGCACTTTTAGTAGCAAGATTTTTTTTAAATAATTTAATATAACTTTTGATAAGTAAGTTGATTTTTAAATATACCAAAATAAAACATAAATATGAATTATATGTTAGATAAATTTAATTTAAAGTTATTAATGCCAATTTTTCAAAATTTAACTTTTAATTCTGTATTAAATTTAGTATGTTGTACTAAATTTAGTGCAGCAAATGGATACTCATTAAAAAAATTATATAACTATTTTACTAAATTAGCCAATAAAATTGCAAATAAATTATTAAAAAATAAAATAAGTTATAAAATTATATATATATATATATATATATATTCAATGAATATTTAATAAATATATTCAGTGAATTTTTAAATATTCGAATATTCATTTGAATACGGTATTCAAATATATTATTCATTGAGTTAGATCTCTACTTGCACATCTTAGTTACACAATCAAATATCATTATTAAAATATTACTGTATTATGAATTTAATATATAGAATAAGAAGTTTATTATATTATATTGGCAAAGTACAATTTCAACTCTAAAACAACCATAATACTCAAGTCACAAAGTACAGCTCTGTAGTTTAACAGTTATCACATTAGGTGTTGGTTTAGATGGTGGTGTTGTCCCTGTTGATGGGTTATAACTTTTAACTCTAATAATTTTAACCACTATATCTTAACTATTTTAATTTTAAAGCCCAAGTATGCAAACTTTGCCAAAACAACAAAAAAATAAGCTAAAAATCTAGCAAAGTATACCAATGACAATAACAATAATATTATTCCAACATTGAGTCACAACAATTTTAATAAAGGAGTCTTCATTACCAATACCTAAAAAACAGAAGTGCTAGTAACATGTTAATAAACCAATGAACAACTTACAAATAAAAGATACTTTTCAGAATTTTCAAAAAAGCCAAAAGAAGCTCTTATAATACCTAAAAACTTCTCTAACTCTAATCTAACTGCAAGTAAAATTATCTCAAATTAATCCTAACTCTAAATAAAAAAAAAGAGAAGATATTAGTAATGCATTAAAAACTAGAGCAAAAATAACAAACAAATAAATTTATACTTCTCAAATTTTCAAGATATGCTTACATAGTATTCTGCAAAAGATCTGAGTCCAGTTCGGGTTCAGTCCAGTCTGTTGACAGACCGAGTTCGGGCCCTTAATTTTAATATTTGATTCAGTCCCACAGGAAGATTTGCCTGGTCCGGTCTTAGAATAATACTTAATGCTGATTGGCTAAATTGGATTTTTTTTTTATAGATGAAATATCATATTTCTGTATCCAGCCAGTGATATATATATACGTACTCATATATTTGTAATATTTACATTAATCACTGGACCCTAAATTACTGTATCATTTTGAATCTATTATGGCAAAATTATATAAATAAAATTAGAGAAGAAATCATTTGAAAACAACAAAATAGTTTTTTTTTTTTTTTAGCGAGGCACTTGGTCTTAGGTTATTTAACAACTTTGTATAAATTTTTTAAATTTCACGATTCTGGGTCAGACCTGGATCTAAGTGATATGAGTTCAGGCCCTAAATTTAGATCCAAATCGGTGTTCAAATTGGTTACAGATCTTTAAAAATACCTGCCTGGCCCAAATCATGCGGAACACTATACTTACAGACCAGGATGATTATTAATAATAGAACCATATATCTAAAAGTTCCAACAAGCTTTTATAATACTAGAGTATAAACCCAACTATATCTATTATGGTTCCTCAATTTTCAAATCAAATCAAATTTGGCCATATTTAAATTTGATCAAATCAAATATAGTCAAATTTGAATTTGATCAAATATTTGATTCAAATATTTGAAGATCAAATCAAATTGCGAAACCCTAATATCTATACTATAGGCAAAGATAAAGAAACATTCTAAAATTTCCAGAAAAGCTAAAAGAAGCTCTTCATAATATCTAATACCTTCTCTAACTTCAATTTAACCACAAGTAAAACTAATTCTAGCTCTAAATAAAAAAAAGAGAAGGTATTAGTAACTCATACATGTTAAAAACCAGAGCAAAAAATAATAACAAATAAATTTATACTTTCTAAATTTCTAAGACATTCCTATAGACTAGAATAAGCAACAACAAATAGAACCATATATCCTAGAATTTTAACAGACTTTTATAATATTAGAGTAATAGATTCAACAATAGCTACACCATAGTTAAAGATACAGAAATGTAACAAAATAAAATTCTGTTAGGGGGCATCTATAAATAACATTATGTACCCTCTTATAGTAGCACTTGACCCCCCCTTACTATATAAAAAAAGTTTTCAAAATCTATATATTTATATATATAATTTTACAAAAACTTGAATATATTGTGACACAGTAATCTGATTTAGATGATTTAAATACCATTCAATTCGTCTCAGTAAAACGAATCCAATGACACCAAAATCATGTCATTTGGATCACTGGATCAAAAGATATTCACAAAAAACTATTAGTTATATAGTAATTTTATAAGAAAAGATATGACCAATAGTATTTGGCCAATAACGTATTTGGCCAATAACTTTTGACACAGTAATCCAAATGAAATGAAATTGGTACCATTCGACTCCTCTCACTGAGATGAATCGAATGGTACCAAAATCATTAAATCTGGACGTCTGGATCAGTTTTTAGCTAATTTTTTCTAAAAAAATTATATTATATTTTTTTGACCCTCTACTTATTAGAAAAAACATTATCTTTTATCCGACCCCTCTTGTATAACATTATTTATGGATGCCCCCTTATCTGGAAGATGTTAATTAACTATACAATAAACCAAAAATAATAAATTCTGTTACCTTAAAAGAGGTACTAGAAACAAAAAACTTGTTACTTAAAATGATAACTATAGTGATAGGATAATATTATACCAGTAATACAGAAAAATAACATTAGTAATAATGATACAATACCAAAAGAAATAATGTTACTAGAAGTAACAATACCAAAAATAACAATACTAGAAGTAACAATACTAGAAATAACTAATACCAGTAATGATAACACAAAAAATAATAAAATTTCTGTTATTTAAAAAATTAAATATTAGTTAAATGCATCAACTAAAACAATAAGAGCTAAAAAAAAATAAAATTGCAAAAAACTGATATGATAATCATTATCAATAACTATCAGTTTATATATCCTGTAATCAGAGGTAAACAATTTAACTGGATAATTTTTATCCAATATAGATGATATTATTTAGGATAAAATTAGTTAAAATCAAATTATATATATGCACCAAATTTTTACAAACTATATACTTTAAATTGTAACTACTTTTTTAAAATCAAAAGTTTTAAAAATTTTTCTTTCAGATTTGTTGTTTAAACAATAACAAAAATTTGTAAAAAGGAATTTTAAAATTTTTAATTTTAAAAAAGTTATTAGCAATTTGATGTTTTATGCTACTCATATTATAGTATAAAAAATCAACAAGTCACTAAAAATTAAAATTGTTTGGGGCATTTTTTAGGATTAAAGTTAGGTATTAAAGTTAGAGGTTAGTTTTAGAATAAAGTTTATATTAAACAAGTATAAGTAAGTTTTAGAAAATTAAATAAAAATCAAGGTTTTATTTTAATTATATATGTAATATTTATTATTGTAGCTAATACTAAAAATAACTAATAATAAAATTTTGATTTATTTTGATATAAAATTTTAAAATTTTTTGGATGTTTTTTTAGTTTTGTTTTATTCTTTAAGGGTAGAGTAAACGTAGATCATTTTTCATATGATCTGCACGGTATTACAAATTATAAAAATTCGCTACAAGCAAAATTTTTTAATGCTTTAACGAATTTTTACCAAAATTTCACAATGTGCAGATAAGAACTTTTTATTTATAGTAATAATAATTTCAAAACTTGTTTTATTTGAGAAAATTCCACTTCGAATATTACTGAAATATTTGGTCACTTCGTATTATCTGGAAAAAACATAGAGCCACTTGGGAAAACTTCGGTAATATTCGAAGTAGAATTTTCTCAAATAAAACAAGTTTCGAAATTATTATTACTATAAATAGAAAGTTCTTATTTGCACGTTGTGAAATTTTGGTAAAAATTTGTTAGAGCATTAAAAAATTTTGCTTGTGCCTAATTTTTATTTCCTATATAAAAATCTGTAATACCATGCAGATCATATGAAAAATGATCTACGTTTATCCTACCCTTAATTTGTAGAGGTTTGCAGGCAAATTTGTTTGTATAATTACTACTATATGTGTCTAAAATTAAACTACTCTCTAAAATAAGCTACACCTTTATTTTTTTGAAAATTAAAGAAAAATTGCTAGCAATTGCTATATATAAATATCTAAATTTTATTAAATAAACCTCAAAAGCACTATTAAGTAAACTTGTTTAGGACAGCAAAATATATTTAAAATAAAAAATTGGTAGCATTTGGACAACTTTTTATTAGTATATTTTTCAATTTTTTACATTTTTTTGTATAATTTTTAACCAAAAAAGGCAGTTTAATTTTGGACACATACAGAATAAATATATTTTTAATTTATTTTTTTAATTATTTTAAAATATTTAAATAAAATTTGATATAATAATATTTGATAACAAAAATTATATTGTTAAATTATTTAAATTTATATTATAAGACAAAAAGTTTATATATGTTGCTAACTTGTACTCTAGGTAATATCAAAAATCAGGTTGGAAACCGGTTCGAGGCCTAGATGAACAACTTGAAAATAAATTTTAAAAATTTGTGCACCTGCACCCAGATCACATGGTCAACATGATTGATGTAGAACAGGATGTACATGAATGCACGTATGTAAGTATTATATTTTTTTCATTTAATTTATTTATTAATGCAAAAATTACTACATTTTTAGTACTCACATAAATGTTATTTATTTAAGTAATACAGTTTTAACAATTCAATCTATTGTGGTCTAAACTATACTGTCAGCTATGCATTCTTATACACTACTTTGTATAGCTTGTGTTGCTTCGCTTACACTCAGCAACACAGACAAAGTAAACAAAGATAGCCCTGTAGTTACTTCGCTTCAGCTGTTGCCTCTGCTTCACTCTCTTTTCTAAATATTTAATATAACTACAACTAATCTACTCTAACTTACCCTAACCCTAACCATAACCCTAGCCCCAACTTAATGGCTCAACAAAATTTCACAATAAGCAATACAAACAAATACACACCTAAAATACCCCCAAAGGCTACAATAAAGAAAGAATAGCCTAACTCAAATTTTGCTTATAAAACAAAAAAAAAAGTGGCTACTCTAACTATGGCAACTCCAAAAATGATGAAATCCATACCGGCAACTCTCTAATTACAGTAACATGACTCTACAAGTCTAACTACGGCAACAGTAGCTCTAAAATAACATGGTGCCAAAAACGACAAATTCAACACTAGCGATTCTTCAATTATAGTGAACAGCATAGACAAAAGAAATCCAACCATTAGCTGTCCTAAAAAAAGCGGTGTCTAAACTAGAGGTCTGACTTGGTTAAAAAATAAGTATTCAAATATTCATTCATTCAATATTTTATTATTCGAATATTTGTTCAAAAATTTTGAACAATATTTGAATATTTACTGAATATTCATTGAATATTAAATATATTTAATTTTAAAAAATTATATAATTATCTTATTTAAATTAGCCAATAAAATTGCAAATAAATTATTAAAAAATAAAATAAAATTTTAAAATTATAAATATATATATATATATATATATATGCAATGAATATTCAATGAATATATTTAGTGAAATTTTAAATATTCGAATATTTATTCAGTAAAAAATTATATATTCGAAAATTGAATATTCAGTGAATATTTAGTGAATATTATTCATCGAGTCAGACCTCTAGTTTAAACAACATTTCATAAAGTAAAAGAAAAAAGTAGCCAACAAAGACTCTAATAACAACACTACCAGCAAGATAACACAGTGTCAAAATGATGAACTCACCAACTGGTTACTCCAATACGATAACAACAACTCTAAAATTACACAGCATCAAAAATGACAAATTCTACACTGCCGATTTTCTTACAACAGTGAACAATGACTTCAACAAGAGCAATTCCAACCGTTTAACAAATTGGAGTTAGTTAAACAAGGTTTCATGAAGCAGAAGAAACAAGATAGCCACCAAAACGATAGTTACTTCAATATGGCAATAGGACTCCAAACACAGTGTACAAAGCAAAGAAATCTGCGATGATTCTTTAAACATAGCTGTACCTGAAATAAAACAGCATTGGGTATAAAAAAGTAGATGAAATACAAAAAAAAAATACTTATATCTGATGTTGTGTAACTGGTGTGATTATATAAACAATGATAATCTTCACCTGGCATAGGTAATATTATCTAGAGTAAAAATTAGTTAAAATCAAAGTTTATATTGTTTATAAGCTAAAAATATTAAATTTTAAAAAAATTTTTTAACCAAAAAAATAATTTACAATATCTTGGTGATTCTTTAAATATTGGTTTTAAAAATATAGTTTCTAATACAATATTGTAGTTTATATAAAGAATAACAACTTTTATTATTATACTTTAAATGATTTACTTGTAAAAATTAAGACTTGTATTAAAAGTAAAAAAATTTTTTATAGATAAAAATATATAAATTTGAGAAAATCTAAAAATAAATTCTATAGTAAAAGTTTTAAACAAAAACATTAAACTTTTACTATACCAAAGTTTTTTAATAATTTTAAAAAATTTTTATAATAAAGTTAATAAAATAAAACTAATATTATATTTTTTATTTAAAAAATATATATTCTGTTATAACTCTTTCCAATGATCCCTCATACCAATATTTTCACTAAGCTTGACCTATAAAAACTTTGAAGTTAGTATATTTGCATATAACAAAAACTTTATCTAAAAGCAACTTGGACAAAAGGTTTTAGATTGGATATGAGAAAACTGAAACAAAATTGAAAAAGAATTCTTTTTTGGGTTTGGCTCTTCAGATAGAGGATTTTGTTACTATAAGAAGTAGTAGAACAACAACTCTAAAGTTTTTGTCAAAAGATATAGAAGCTTATACTTTTGGTCAGGTATACTATTCTTCAAAGCATAAAACTTATACTTCTTATAATATTGGTACTTTTAATATTTCTTCTTGATCTTTCAAAATTTCATCAAAAATTGAAAAATCTAGCTTACTCTCTCCAAAAGATTAGCAGTATTTATTCTTTATATTCTGGAAACATGCCTACCATATTAGAATCAATTTCAAATAAATTTCAGGTTTTTTTGAGATAAACAATAAAAGATATATAAAATATTTTGAAGAAAAATCTGTACTAAAATTTCTTTTTAAAAGATTCAATTAGGTATAGCCCAATATTTTTTTTTATATATATATAATACTAAGTTAAAGCACTTCTTTGCATAGTATTATATTATTTTTATAATAGAGCTTAGGCTTCTTTTAGTTTGTTATTAGTAGTTAGTTTTATTTCTTTTAGCTTAGCCTTAGTCATTACAGAATTTTCTTTGTTTTTGTTATCTTTATCTTTTTATCTTTATTTTGTTTTTTGTTTTTGGTTTAGATTCAAATATTTCTTCCCTTTTATTTTACTTCTTTTTTTATTTTTTTTTATTCTTTTATATTTGAGCATAAATATACATATTCCAAACATTAATCTAGATAAGAAGGATTCAAGAGAATTCTGTTTTAGCTAAATATTTCTAATTTCTTGTAAAATTAGTATGACAAGCATAGCTAAGCACCTTTAAGGCAGCCAGGTAAAGTTAGACTTTAATATTTCGTTAACTTTTAAGTAATTGTTTTAGAATTGAATCTTGTATTTACTTGTATTTTTAAATCAATATAAAATAAAAGTACTAGCAAGTCTGTCAAAAAAGAAAAAAAAATATTTAAAAAATATATACAAATAGCTAAATTAATATTTAAAGTTTATTTAAAAAATTAAATTTTTAAAACCTATATAGGCAAATTTGTCTGTATTACAATTTAAGGAATAGAATTTGGGTAAATTTGATATTTAAAAAATATAATATGGCAAGACTAATATTTTAAATCAAAACTCCAAATTTTAGGATTAGCTATTTTTAGTATTAGCTATATTAATATGTAAAAAAAATTAAATTTATATAAGAAACCTAACTATATATCTATATATGGACCGGTGCAAAAAGATTTGTACCTCAAACAGCTCTGATTAAAATATTTTTTGTACAAATTAATTTTTAATTTTTTTAATTTAATATACTTATTAGGTTACCGGATTGATAAAAATAAAATTTTTTTGATTATTTTATTGATAAAATAAAAAAAATTTATTAATAGTAACTTTTTTTTTTTTTTAATATAATTTACTATAGTAATTTATATATACGCGTATATAGTAAAAAAAATCAAATTACCTCACTTTAAAGCTTAGTTTCTTCACAACCAGTAATCCAATTTTGCTCAAATTTTAACCATATCTTTATCATATGCACATTAATGCACTTGCGAAGTATCAGCCCATAGAACTGCATATTGGTTACGAAATTATTTAAAATATCTTTTTTTTTAAAAAAAAAAATTTTGGTTTTTTTTCAAATACAGTAAATTGTACATGCTTAATTATTAAAATAAAACAATGTTAAAACAATAAAAATATTATAATAAGTTAGATTAAAACCTATTTTATTTGATACTAAACAATTTTTAATAATTAATCAAGAAAAAAAAATTTTTCCTTAGTGTCAAAATTATGAAAATTTTTTGAGATACAAATCTTTCTGCACCAGCCCATAATAAGATAGAATAGTGTAGATAAATGGTATCAGTATGTAAAATAAACAATATGACATAAATACTAAGGAGACAAACAATATGAGACAAACTAAAATCTGATTGGCAGTTCAAAATTCCGTGTAAAAAAACAAATAGCGTATTAGTTTACACAAGTTTTTGCACGTCGGTTTTCTGTGCCAAGTTCTTTATTGATTGTTTTAACGTACCACAAACATGATATTTTGTTCATTTTACATAAATTTCAAGTTTTTATATATCTTTCATGAATAAATAAAACTAAAAAACATATATTAAAAAATAATTTTTCAAAATCAATAAAAATTTACTAAAACTTTTACTTTTGTAATAATAAATATAGTATAGTATACAAATAAATAAAATACTATATTTTGCTTTATATCCATAAAAAATTTTATATTTGCTACTTATTTATAGTTTAAATAAAATTTGAATATATTAAAGTAATAACTATTTAAAGTTGTATAATAATATTTTAATTTTATATTTTAATAATACTTATATATGTTATATATAAAATAATATTTAATTCCGGAGCAATGCGATGGGTTATATGCTAGTATATTAAAAAAGGGAAAGAGAGCAGGTTTCTAATAAAAAATAATCAGGTAATTAATAATATGGCCTTTACTAGTAAGAAATTTTAAAAGTCTTATAAGAATTTTTTTTAAGATTAAACTCACAAATATAATTTTAATAGTCAAATTTCCATATAATTACTCTTTTAAAATATAAAAAGTAATAATTATATAAAGCTATAATAGTTATAGAATATTTTATATACTGTAGTTATATTTATATTATAAAATATTTTTTTTTATTTAGTAGTCATACTACAATTTTATTTATTAATATAGTACTTTGTACTAACAATATATATATATATTGTTTACTTTAAATGACTATTAAATTAAGGAAAAATGTATGTCTCGCATCCAGCGATCTACATTGCATCTCACATCTCGATTTTGATTGGTTATTTGTTAAATTATAATTTTGGAGTTATTTTTTATTTTAACAATATCTCATATAATATTAATAAAAAATACTTTTAGATAATGCGCTTATATGCAAAATTTCATGCTGAACAAGTTTACTTAGGTGCCAAACAAAGATTATCTTAATAGAATTTTAGAATATTTTCATTTTTTTATTTTTTTCTTTAGTTTTTTGATAATATCTTAAGAGTCTACTAAGATAATCTTTTTAAGTTCTCTAAGTAAACTTGTTCAGCATGAGGTTTTATATATAGGCGAAATTTTTTTTTATAATATCTTTAATTTTTCTTAGGATAGTTAGATTTTTTAATTTTTGTTTACATTTTTTGTCTTTATTTACATTCGATCATTACACAAAATTCAATCATCTGATTGGTACGATCGGAAGTGCGAAAAATAAGAATACCCACCCCCCGCAGGATATAAATAACCCCTTAAATTAAAATAGATTTATCTATTTATCATCTAAATATGATCTGCTATAGCAAACTTTTTCTTAATATAACCTATTAATTTAGTAGACTTAAAATATTTGAATTATTGACTAGAGTTTGCTATCTATTATAACTGCCTACTTTTCAATATTTTTTTTTCTAGCTTCTTAAGTAGAAAAATTTTATTAGAACAAAAATTAAACAGATAAGGAATATGCTATTAATTATTTGATTTTTTTTATAAAGATTTACTTCTCTTTTTTCTCTCTTAATATGTCTTTGATTAGGTTTTTTATATGGGCCAGTGCAAAAAGATTTGTACCTCAAATAGCTCTGATTAAAATATTTTTTGTACAAATTAATTTTTTAATTTTTTTAATTTAATATACTTATTAGGTTACCAGATTGATAATAATAAAATTTTTTTGATTATTTTATTGATAAATAAAAAATTTATTAATAGTACCTTTTTTTTTTTTTTACTATATAATTTACTATAGTAATTTATATATATGCGTACATAGTAAAAAAAATCAAATTATCTCACTTTAAAGCTTAATTTCTTTACAACTAGTAATCCAATTTTGCTCAAATTTTAACCATATCTTTATCATATGCACATTAATGCACTTGCGAGGTATCAGCTCATAGAACTGCATATTGGTTGTGAAATTATTTAAAATACCTTTTTTTTAAAAAAAAATTTTCGATTTTTTTCAAATACAGTAAATTGTACATGCTTAATTATTAAAATAAAACAATATTAAAACAATAAAAATATTATAATAAGTTAGATTAAAAACTATTTTATTTGAAACTAAAAAATTTTTAATAATTAATCAAGAAAAAAAATTTTTTCCTTAGTGTCAAAATTATGAAATTTTTTGAGGTACAAATCTTTTTGCACTGGCCTATATATAATTTTAACTTTTTTATCTCTAAAAAATTATCTAATTTTTGATACCTTTATAAAGAAAATAAAAGAAATTATAATAAATAGAAGAAAAGCTATACTACTTAAACAAATGACTGAAATTTCAAAAAATAAATATATTGCTATAGATTTTAAAAACAAAACTCTTTCCGCTGATCCTTATGACCAATTCCGGAGCTAAAGAAATTAGTGCTAAAATGGCTAAGTCTATATAGCAAAGTATATCAAGTAGCTTAAGAAGAAAAAAAAAGGAAAGAATTTCATCCAGACTTTATTACGGCGAAAAGAAGATTTAACAAGGATAAATAGGACAAATAACCAAAGAAACAGAAAATTACTTGTGAAACTTGTAAAGGAAAAATTTTTTTTAGGGAACTGCCATTGACCCTGTACTGCAGATCACTGTTAAAACAAACAAGAGTAAACAAAAACGCATAGTCAAACACAAAATAAACAAATAAACAACAAGTTAAGATCAGCTAAAAAAGGATTAAAACATGTAGATATAAACAAATACGTACAAATACGTACCACCCTTCTAGAAGCAATAAAATCAATAAGAAAAAGCAAGAATTTAGCCTAAAATAGAATACCTGTTAGACACAGCCAAACATACATGTGACTATTCGAACACTAGATTAGATATAAAGTAGATAATCATAGAACAGCACTTAAAGTATTTTAAGAACTTATTCAAGAAGACAGATATAGAAATCTTGAATGAACTAAAGAATGTATAGCCTTTTGTTTCACAAAAGGATAAAGAAGTAGCAAACTTTCTGGGAATAGCTTACCCAGAAACTGTTTTTGTCATAAGAACAGCAACAGAAATATACGAATAGAAACAACGCCAGATATTAGTATTGGAAGAAATACCTAAACTGTCAACTTTACTCCCAGAGTTTATGAAGCCAAAGCTAGGAAAAAGTTTTAGTAAAAAATTAGCACTCACAATCTCAGAAACAGGCACACTAGATTATGGGAATTGTGAGCTAGAGGATATAATTAAATCGTTTATTGAAGCTTTCGAGCAAGAAAATAATTTTGTCGCTCAGGTCAAGCCAGAAGAGAAAAAAATAAGCACTTTAGAAGAAGGATCCTTAGATAAAATAAAAGAAGAAGGGAAGAGAAAAGATAAGAAACCTGCAAATAATGAAGTTAAAAATGAACAGTTGGTCAGCTTTGAGCAAGGTGCAGATTTATGTATTCATCAAAAGGAGTTCCTTGTGACGAAGGAATCTAAAGTGATTAGGAGAAAAGAAGCTTTGCAAGAAATTCCTAGTAGTAAAATAGAAATTAATTGTAAGCAAACCAGTATATTAGATGAGGTATATACGCAGAGAAGTGAACACAGAAGTGTAAGAAAATTCACTTTGTGGGACTTGCCAAACAGGATAAGCAATAGACATGTAATTGCGATAGTTAAGAATATTGGTAAAGTTCGGGAAGTTCAGATCAAACATGGAAAAAACAACAAAACCAGAGCTGAGCTTACTATTGAGATGGATGAAAGAAAGTATGAAGAGGTAGTTAAAAACCTATGGTTCCTTCTATTAATTAATGGAAGTTTAGCAAGATTCACACCAGGTACAAGTGATAACTCGGTATTAGAAGAAAGAAGAACACACCATGCTAGGCTAAAAGATGTTCCAAAAAATGCAAAAGAGGTTTTGTTGTTAAGACAAGTTCGCCACTTAGGTGCAAAAATAGTTCATATTTTTAATAATAGAAATGGTAGTAGAAAAGAAGTTGTGATTGTAGAGTTTATAAACAGGCAAGAAATGGAGAAAGCAGTTTCATCTAAGGCTTCTTACTTTAATACCAAGCTGCAATGGGAGCTGGAGCCTATGTATGAAACTACTCAAAGGAAGGTTGAAATTACAAACCAAAATCTTCAAAAGAATATGCCAAATAGAAGCAAACAAGAATTTTTGAGAGAGGTAGAGGTTGTAATAACAAAAGCAAGAACTGAAGCAATTGAAGTATCTAAAGAGAATCCCTATATGAAAGAAAAATTAACAAGTACTACGTTAGAAGGAAAGGCCCATGAACTAGGAATGGATGAAATCAAGAAGCTTTTGTTGAGCATTACTAGCAGACTTAATAGCATTAAAAGGGGTCAGTCTAGCTTGCATCGCACTCCTAACAGGCGCACCAGTTGTATATAAGGCAGTAGATGAACCAGTTGGTTCATCGAGCAGGGTTTCTGGTACTACTGTAGATAGGGAAAGTTACTGCAAAAGGAAATAACTCTGAAAATAGGTTGTCACAATATTAATGTATTAAAAACGAATTAGCAAAAATTTGAAACATTGGGTCAATTATTGAATGAAGAAGCATTCAGTATAATTGCAGTAACCAAAACAAATATGGATAGGAAAAAAGGGTTTTTTGTAGGCAAAAAGTCGAAAACTTCAAATTTTTTTGGTCAGATATATTGATAGATAAGAAGAAGGGTCTAGGGGTGGTGATAGGTATTAAACATAGTTGGGAAAAGTACCTTGGTGGCATTGATAGAATAAGTGAATTTATGATAGTAGCAAGGCTTTATCTCAGAAATATGGAGCTAGTTATAATTGCAATCTAAATTCCCCAAATAATGGAAGCGAAATGGACAAGGTATTAAACGAAATCACAGACATATACAACAAATGGAATATGCGAACACATATAGTAATTTTAGGGGACTTCAACTGTATAGTAGATTTAGAGTTAGATAAGATATTAGAGAGCAGAGCTGGTAATTATAGAGTTTCAAAAATACACAAATGGTTGAGCAAAAATGATTTTATAGACACTTTTAGATTTCTACACCTGACAGAAAAAGAAGTCACATGGTCTAATAGTCAAAGTGGCACAAGAATCGATCAAATATGGGTGTCAAAAAATCTAATAGAAAGTCTGACTACGGCAGAAATTTTAGATATGCAGTTTGTTACATGCAGCGATCACAAAGCAACTTCTATGACATTATGGCTCAACTCACAGATTTTTGGTACAATAGCAGCAATAGAGAAGAACAGGAAACATCACAGAATAATTTACCTATATGATCAGGCTACCGTAGAAAATTGGGAGGAGTATAGATCAGTATTGGATAGAAAGCTACAAAAGAAGGAGGCTGTGCTTGATAAGTTGTCATATGGGGTGTCTTCAATTAAAAGGGCCCATTTTTACATTTTTTTGAAAAATGAGTTTTCGTTAAATTCATATAAATTTTGACATGATTGACTTTTTTTAATTATAAATGAAAGTTGAATTACATAATAAAAAATCAAGATAATGTAAAAAGAAAAATTACATGAGGCTGCGTAGAGCCAACACGTCACGAGTTTACCCGATAGTCACCTGCCGTCTTTAACCAATCAATATCGTGAAATTTGATTGATCCCGGATCAGTCCGAAAATCAAAACAAATAATTAAACTCAAATATCTCAAAATAAAATATATGTAAAAATGGGCCCTTTTAATTGAAGACACTCCATATATTGATGTTGGCAAAATTGGAAAAGCGAGTTGCCGAGCACATCTAATAAATCAGGCTTGGAACATTATCAAACTGAGTATTATTGAAGCAGCAAATAGAAGCATACCAAGGAAAAAGATGTATAATAACCCCATGCGCAAAGAAGGTTCTAATAAAAAATCTAAGCTTTCTTTGTTAATTTTCAAAATAAGCAAGTGAATGCGTTCAGCAAAAAAGAACACTTTAAAGATTATGTCAGATAAGGAAAAATTAGACATTAATTTAGATATCACAAAACAAAACAAGAAGTTCAATCTCGATATGCTGTGGCTGCTGATAGGGGATTTGGAAGTTTGGTATGATGATATAAAAGGATGGTGGCGAATTATTAATAAGAAAAGATCAGACAAAATAGAAAAGTGAAAAAGGAAAGAAATAGAGGATTGTATAGAGTGTAAATGCGAAATGATAGACAATAATCAAGAAAAGATGCTGAATAGTTTACTAAACTGACCTCATAGTAAAGTTGTGGTGGATAGACTCTTTAAAGAAGAAGGAGCAACCAAGGTGTTAGTAACAAATCCAAGTAAAGTCCTTGAGGAAACAAAGATGCATTATGAAAACCAAATGAGAGCATGGAAGCCGCAAAACTTTGGTAGAAGGAGTATATGGTCACAAATTTACGAACCAATAAATTGTATTCAGAGTACTTGGTTCCAAGATATATTATCAAAAATTACAAAAGAGGAGTGGTACCTGGTCCTACAAAGTCTTAAAACCAAAACAGCTCCTGGTATCTCAGGTATTACTTATAGTCTGATCAAGAATACCAGCCACTCTACCCAATGTATCTTCCGCCAGTTTGCAAACTATTGCATTATAGAAACGACATTTCTTAAAGAGTGAAAATGCACGCAAATATATCCAATCCCAAAGAGTACAAGTTGGAATTATGATTTGGGAAATACTAGACCAATCGCTTTCTTAGAAACTTTCAGAAAATGCATAACGAAGATTTTGACAAATAGGCTATCAGCAGTTCTAGTTAAACACCAAATTCTAAAGGGATGGAATTTTGCTGGTTTGCCTAGAGGCTCAACTGAACATCCAGTACATATAGTTAGTATGATAGCAGAAGATGCAAAAGAAAAGGATATAGAACTATGGCTGGTGCTGCAGGTTATGAAAAAGGTATTTGATTCGGTCTCACTCAGTATATTAAAGAGAGCAGTGATGGTAAATGACCTGAAATGATCCAAATGACAAATGACCAGTCATTGGGTCATTTCAAAGGTGAAATGACCTAGTGGGTCATTTGAATTTGATTGGTGGATCGTGCAGGGGCATTAATTCGAATTTTGGCCCGAATTAAGCTTAATTTAGGCCGAAATTCGAAATCATATCCCTGCACATTATTTCCATTATAATTAATAAATATCTGCATATAAGTATTAGAATTTTTTTTTTTTACTACTAGGTTATTTTTTTATAGTGCTATTTCATAGTTGCTGTCGTTAGTGCTGCCGTTGGTGTTGACGTTGTGTCATCGTTGGTATTACCGTTGGTGTTGAAATTAGCTGTTAATTAGGTTTTAGTTAAGGTGTACTTGTCATGTTTTTCGTGTTTCACTTTTGTTTTGCCACGTTATTGGTGTTATTGTATGGTAAGTAACGACGTAAGGGTGTTTTATAGTCGCACTTTTGGACTGTTGTTTCGTCGTTTGCTGGTGAAGTCAGAATTGGTGCTTCATTTTNTTTAGTTGAGGTGTACTTGTCATGTTTTTCGTGTTTCGCTTTTGTTTTGCCACGTTATTGGTGTTGTTGTACGGTAAGTAACAACGTAGGGGTGTTTTATAGTCGCACATTTGGGCTGTTGTTTCGTCGTTTGCTGGTGAAGTCAGAATTGGTGCTTCATTTTGATAAGTATAGACTTTTTTTTTGCTATATTACAATTTCTTCTTTCATTAGCCAGTTTTCTTTTTGCAGCTGTCATTTCTTCGTTTGCAGATGGGTTGTAATCGATATTACTGTTTCTTTGGATCGTCGTTCGTCGGTGATGTCGTATATAGTTTGCTCTTTTGTAGAGCCATTGTTTGCTAGTGATCTGGTATCACCTATTTTCAGGAGCTGTCGTTTGCTAGTAGATGAAATTGTGCATGGTTTACAAAGCATTGTTTGCTGGGTAGCTATATTAGTTAGTTATTTCATTACTTCATTGTTACCATTGTTTTACAGTGTCTTTCTATCAGTATTATTGTTGAACGGTATCATGCTACATGTTATTGTATCCTAGATCGTGGATTCATCTCTTGACAATTAACGATTAATGAGTAGCCTTGGAGTTTAGTTTAGAATTAGAGAGAACGATTATGTTTCGGTTAGGTTAGTTTTAGATAAATTGTATTATTGCGATGATTAGTAGACTTGGAGCTTAGTTTAGGATTAGGGTGAATGATAAGTTAGTGGTTAGGGTAGGTTTAGATAGAATGTAATATTGCGCGATGATAAGTTTTTAATAAAAATTTGTATATATCGATATAAGTAATTATGATATATGGTCCAGTGCTTAAAGATTTGACCTCAAAAAGTTTTATAATTTTAACTCTTAGTAAAAGTTTTTATATTTTTGAATAATTATTAAAAATTTTTTAATATCAAATAAAATAGGTTTTAATCTAACTTATTATATTATTTTTTTTGTTTTAACATTGTTTTATTTTAGTAATTTTGCATGTACAATTTGCTGTATTCAAGAAAAAAAGAAAAAATTTTTTTTAAAAAAAAAGATATTTTAAATATTTTGCAACCAATATGCAGTTCTATGAGCTTGTACTATGCAAGTGCATTAATGTGCATATGATAAAGATATGGTTAAAATTTGAGCAAAATTGAATCACTAGTTGTGAAGAAATTAAGCTTTAAAGTGAAGTAATTTGATT
>QKWP01000034.1:430562-446927 GCA_003550325.1 Gigaspora rosea
AAAGAAATTTACATAGTAAAAGAAACGTTTTTTAAAGATATCTCAGCACCCACCAGGCCGATTTTGACGCTCTACCCACCATTAGATGCGTCTTGACGAGCTCTACAAAAGTCTCTTAAGTCAGAAGAGTGATTAACTTAGTATAAAAAAAGTTTTAGATGTGCGCACTCCACATTCGCAAAACCCTAATTTCTATAAGTAATCTGCGTCACGTTTCACTATGACCACTCTCTGGTTGACTCACGGATCACCAATTAATTTATTTTTATTATTATTTTTTTATTTATGTATTTTTTTTCTAATTATCTATTGCGTATTTTTTTTTTATTTTTTTATTTTTTTTTAATTTTTTTTATTACTTTATTTTTTTTGTTTAATTTTTTTCGTTTTTTTATTAATTTTTTTAATTTTTTTAATTCTTTTTTATTTAGGTTTATGTAATTTAGCACATATGCGTTGTAACGCACCCATCTGATAAACCAATCAGATCGTAGAATCAGGTATAATGTGAAATCAAGAAAAAATAGCGATCTTTTAAAAAATCGCCTGTGGCTCATAATTTTGCTTATGAAACCACTCTTCGTGCTCTAACAAAAAAAACTCCTTGTAAATTTTTACTATAAAACCCCCTTTCTTACTTACACATTATTCTAACCTCACCCTAACCCTAACTAACAAAAAAAACGGGTTATTTTAGTTGGTTTAATTTCATATTACACCAAATCATATGAGGTGCGCTACAGTGCACATGTGCAAAAATATTAAATTCTTTTATTTATTTTATTTTATTTATTTTATTTTTTCTTTTTTTTTATTATTAATTATTTTTTTTAATTATTTTTAATTATTTTTTTCGTTTATTACTTAAATTTTTTTTAATTAATTTTTTTTGTTCATAATTTTTTTTTTACTTAAATTTTTTTTATTATTTATTTAATAGGTTCGACCTAGATCTTGATCTAAATTAGATCTAGATCATCTTCGCTTACTAAACCGGAATAAGATAAGTAGCTTTTTTTTTCTCTATTTTTTTTATTTATAGTATTTATCTTACGTGAACTTTCTTTCATTAGTAGTTGGTATTGAAATCGTCATCGGTTTTAGTACTTCTATTTTGGCGACGTTGTTCTTTGGGGACAGCTTTTTCTTTCGCATTGTTAGTTGAACATTCTGGAAGATGCACCTTCGTCGTTAGTGTCAGGTAGTGGAGATTACGGTTGGGATCTTTTAAGATTAGGGGCGAATTTCTCGTCGTGTTAGTAAATTCAGTAGGTTTTTTTATTTTTGACATTTTTCTTGTATTTTTTCGTAGGTTCATTGTTTTTAGTTAAAATCACACTAGGTTTTTCGTACGTTTTTACGTTTGTGTCTCTATGTGTTGATGGCAGTTGTAGTGGCTTTACAATGATTTTATGGCGTTTGTAGTGTCTATGGCAACATGGTGTCATTACGGCATTGTGTAGTGTTTCTACGGTGATGCTTTATGGTGTTTGTAGTATCTCTTCGATGATTGTAGTATTTTTATAGTTTGCGTGGTGGTCTCTATAGTGTCTCTATAACATTTGTAGTGGTGTGTCTCTATTAGAGCTGCAGACATTTAGAAGATCCAAGGTAGTATGTCACTCTTCATATCATATAAAATTTATATATAATCATATTAAACGTCACGTTACATACGTCACGTCAAACGGCATAGTATATGTTCATTGATATTCTAATGTCTGCAGCTCTAGTCTCTATGGCATTTGTGTGGTGTTTCTATTTTATAGTGTTTGTGTGATGTCTCCAAGATGTTTTGTAGTATCTCTTGTAATATGTTTTTGTGTGTTTTTTTTTTAATGGATAGGATTTACCCGTACTAGATCTAGTACTTTGTACTAGATTTAGTACATGATTAAGCTTATTTTTCTATTAATTTTTAAATTTAACTACTTAACTAAATATTTTTTTATAATATTTTAACTTCTGGGCTACTTGTATTAGAAAACTTATAGCTTTATATAACTTTAAATTTTATACATTTTTTTTTAAACTTGCAATTGCTAGTTTTACCTAATTTTTAGTGCATTTACTAGTAGTTTTACAAAATATTTTTAATTATAAAAAATTTTTTTACCAAATAAATTTATTTAAACTATTAATAAAGTTATAAATATATGTTTGCTAGTTTTAATTACAAAAATTTCATTAAGATTGGATTAATATATAAAAAGTTATCTAACTTTAAAATTTTTTAAAATTTTTACTAGTAAAACCTATATCCTAATTTATATATAAAAACTAGATATAATTTTTTTAAAATTTAAAGTAATATTACTTGAAATATACTATTTTAGTATTAAAGAAATTTTTGTAATTAGAATTAGATATTAAATATTTATGATTTTAATTAAGAATTTAAAAAATTTAATCAGTAAAAAATTTTTTAAACATTAGCTAAACTCATATGGCTTACTATGTAAAGTAATAATTTGCAAAATTTTTAAAAAAAGATTATAATATAAGTAATAATTTTTACAATATAACTAATGATAATTTTTTTTTATAACAAGCCTTTACAATTTTTTATTTATTGAAACTTTTAATTTGCAAAATATATTAATAAAATATAATATAATTAAGTTTACAAATATACGAAATCTAGTACATTGAAAATTACAAAAAATACAATATATAAAAAAAATTTTTTATAAAAACTTTATTATTAACTTAAAAAAAAATATCACTAAACAATTTTTGAATACTTATTAGATTTTTGTATATAAAAAAAATTAAGCTACTAATTTTTTTAAATTTTAATGCATTTTTTAAAATGTACTAAATTTCGTACAAAAGAGTAAATCCAATCTATTAATAAAAATATTTTATTTTTGTAAAATTTTATAATAGGACAATAAAAATTGCATGTTTTGATATATATTATATTATATAGAAATATAGTTATCCAAGTTATGTACAAAATTTATATTTTTAAAAATCTTCGCAGTTTTGCACTATAGAGATTTTTGCATGTACTTAGAAATCTTTGCAAAAAAAATTCAATGATTGCTAGCAGGGTCGTGAATTTGTGCTGCATAGGGCTGCATTATAAAAACTTCCTGCAAGTTTATATGCGTGAGAATTTTTTTAAAAAAATATGATACTACTAAAAATTATAATTTTATATATCGCTATAGCTTATATAAAATTTTATACTATAGTCAAGGTTAGAATTTTATTTTGCGTATTTTTTTAATTTTTTTATTGTAAGGTATAAATTTTGCGTACCGATCTTATAAAAAAGTCTTGTATATAGCAATTAATAAAAAATTTAAAAGTCACCATACCTATCTATGTATATTTCGGGGGTCCTGTTATGACTAGCTGTAGATCCAAGCCGTTGTTCTGGTAATTGGAGGTATACCTGTTTCTAGTAAGGTGAAATCTACTCTGGCAGGTCTCGGATAAGTGCCTATGGTAACTAAACGAATTTTATTTTAATTGTAAGGCTTGAAAAGCCAGTAGTGAATAGACATTTGCATATGTAGTTTGCTGCTATATAATAAAATAGGATATGACTACCAGGTTAATTAACAAAAAAAAAACTTTTGATCTAGTAATTAGAATTAAATAAACTTTTTTTGTTAGATATGCCTTTTTAAAAGCTTTATTTTAAAAAAATTTATTTAAATTAACGCCCTTATACGGCGATCTCAACTTTGTGATACGTTTATTTTCTATAAGTGTGGTTCCCGCACTTATTAGCTAAGATGCATTGTTCATATTTAGCGAAAAACTACCTTAAAAAGGATATTTACCGTATCGCAAAGTTGAGAGCATTGTATATAATATATGCTCTTGATCTTGTTCTTGCCTTAGCTCATGCTCTTGCTCTTGCTCATGCTCTTGCTCTTACTAGCACTGAGTTATTGTTGTACTAACGGGACTATAGAAAAAATTTTGCGAATTTAATTAAGGGTAGGCTTTCTGCATGTAATGTTACACATATATATATTATACATGTCGATCTTTTTAAGTGCAGATAATCTACTTTTTGTTCGTTAAACTCGTAGTAACTAGTGCTTTACGAAGACTTAACAATTTTTGTTGTTCAGATAGTTTGTTTTATTTGTTTTATTAAGTTTTTTTTTAGTTTGAAACTACTAGTTATTAAGCTTACTTCAGTTTAACTCTAAGTAATACTTGCCCATTACGTATTAAAGTTGCCTATTCCTGACGTTAACGGGTTTTTTTATTAAATCGTTGGATTAAAAATTTCTATGATATTTGGCAACAGTGATAGTTAATATTATAATGTAATAAAGGTAAAATTTTAATTATTTAATATTAGTTTCTTAGAAATATCGAATTTTTTTATAGTTTTTATATATAATTACTTTAAATTTTGATGTTTATTTAATATCTATATTTAAGACAAACCATGATTGTGCTATATGACTTGTAGAAATTTTTACTTCAGTTTTAACTCTAAGTAATACTTTGCCTATTCCGTATTAAAGTTGCCTATTCCTCAAGTTAACGGGTTTCCTTTTTATTAAATCTTTGGTTTGAAATTTATGATATTTGGCGTCAAAAATTATATATGCAAAGTGATCTATATCATGCATGTGATGGATGTACTACATTTTATATTGTGTAACCAATCCGAGAAAGCCTACCCTTAAATTTTTAGAAAAATAAATTGTTTTTCATAGATATCATATATGTGATCTCTTTGTTTTTCACTTTACATTGTTTCTGATTTCAGATTCTTTGCCGTGTTAATGCTTTGATAATCAATGATTTGCTTCTTTAGCGAACGAAATGTTCGTAGTTTTCTTTGTTGTACAGCAGGGGAAGGGTTTTTTTTGCAATATTCGGTGATGATTTACGGTGGCTTAGCCAATTCAATAAAAAAATTTTTTTTATTATTATACAATTTAATGAGTACTGTATCTTAAATCGCTCAAAGGGTCCCTTAGAGCATAATATTGGCATAGATTAAGGTAAGAACAAATAGTTTATTTATCACAGAAACCTGTCAATTACGTGAACTTTTAATCGATTATTTATATATTATAAATGATATAGAGTTCAGTATAAATAAATTTTTTTTCTTGATACTTACGTTTAAATGTTTTAAATCCTACGAATCCTTTTGTATGAGCGTAAGTTCTAACCAACCAACTTGCTTGTATAGTTTATTCTATACTAGAAAGCAAATTATATTTCGCCACAATCTCTTTTCTCTGAATATGGTTTATTCAAGTTTTCAGAGTTCCAATTATAGCATTCTTATTTAAATTTTTAGTCGCTTTGCAACTGGAAGTTAGACAAGAACCCAAGTACATGAATTTAATAAAGGTAAAAATTTTTGTGCAGAACTCTGGATTCTTTAATTTTTTGGCGCTGAGATTGTGAATCGTCCAAGTGTTTCATATTAGATCTATCAACTGGATTATGATTATTGCTATCAGGTAAACTGGATTATTATTCATGAATTTTTATCGTATGAATAGATTCTGTAGAATAGAGGATTTTCTGTAATTTTTTTGCGATCTAGTTAAATAATATATATCAAACCAATGAACCCACCTGGAAACCAATGAACGGAATCGTGTGCAATGAAGTAAAGACGGTAAAGATTACAGGAATTAAAAATTCAGGCTGATATTCTTTTAAATTACTAAATCCCATTAATAATTCACTGTCCTTTTTAATCCATTCTAATTCTGAGTGGTTAATATCAGATTCTTTGATTTGAAATTCGCAACCACTTTCAAATTCTTAATAATAAAGAATGATTAAATAAAATAAGTTTTGTTAACCAAGTCAGGAGAAATATTACGATTAATTATTTACTAGCCAAAGAAACTATTAAACAACAAGTAAATTCCGAAATCTTATCCTTTTTGGCCTACTAGAAGCATACTTAAAAACTAATCTTCCTTTTTTCCTCATTGAAAATTTTTATTTCTGTTAGGATAAGAATAAGATGAACAGTGACCCATCTCTCCGCACCATTAGCAACACTTTTATCTCAGTATTTCAGTTTACTAATATTCGTTCTTTTTAGATCTACTTATAGCTTATTAGTCTTTATTTTAATCATCTTAATATTAATCGCTTTAATTTATTTCAGTAATTATAAAGAAATTTTTTCACAAAAATATGAACATAAATACTTATTTATGTTTAATTTAGTCTGATTAAAAAATAAGATTGTAATACTTATTCAATATCTATTTACAGTAGTTCGATAAGTATATAGTTTATTAATTCAGCAAATTATAATGCAATTAATACTTATTATATTTATTTTCTTTAATTTAGGGTGCTCTCAAGCATCTAAATTAATATGCCGGAGCTCAATTTTTAATTAGAGGAAAATAAATTCATCCATGCAAGTTCATTATCACAATAAAAAAAATGATGATTAGAAACCATCTTTTTTAGCATAGAGTTCCAAAATTAATATCAAATTTCGCAACATGAATATTCGACAAAATTATTGTTATTGATGACTGTACAAAAGGTTTTAACTTAGAACTTATGATGGGTTCTCAAGCACCTCAATCGATGGATCGAAACAAATTTTTAATCGAATAAACTAACCAATTTTTCAGTTTATTCGATTAAAAATTTGCCTCTGATCCATCAATTGAGGTTCTTGAGAACTCTATGAACTTCGTCAGGAAAATTTGTATATATATATTAGCCAGTTCATATTAATTAATAATTAATTATGCTATTTATCGATTATATGTATAGTTTTAATAAAAATTATATTTATAGATTTTAATAAAATTATATAAAAATTACAATATAAAATTTATTTTAATGCATTTATTTATGAAACTATATAATACAACAGCCACATTCGTAACATGACAACTATATTATATATTGGCAACAATGCCGTGACCCTGGCACAAATTTATAATATTACATTTTTATAAAAAATCTAACTGCCGTAATAGCCACGATATGACCTTATAGATCCGTGCACTCTACCACGATATAAGAACCTAGGAAAGGAAAGAAAAATTCATTTTGACAACCAAAAAAAAGGACCAAATACAAAAAGAACCGGTACTTAGCTTCAAGACCTATCTAAATTTAACACCCGGTTGCTAATTTCAAGGCCTAGTCAAATTCACAGAATCCCTGTGTCAAATTAAAAATCTAGCGAAGTTGGTTTCAATAACCAAAAGCCAAAATACAAAGAACCGGTACTTAGCTTCAAAACCCGTTACAATTTTAACACTCGGTCCATTTCACTCTTCTCGGTGAAGACAAAGCTAAACACCGTCCAGGTTCAGTTTTTCAAATCACCACATTATTGCATTCTCATCGATGAACTATAAAACCTAGGAAAAAGATGTCAGTTAAAAGAATGAAAAGTACAAAAAAAAATAAAACCAAGAGCTGATACTTATCTTAGTACTGGTTCTAGCCCGTCCAGGTTCAGATTTCTGGATCATGCTATTTTACCTGCACTGGTGAACTACAAAAACGATCTAGAAAAGTCAACGTAGTGTTCTTGCGAAGTGTACTGGTTAATGTTTTTTGTCCTTTTAAGATCCAGATAAGGTTCACCTTTCTTATCCAAATTTATTATTCTAAGATCCATATATATACGTTAAAAAAGGTAAAATTTTTAATATCAAATTTATGAAATTTGATTGGTTAATCTTAGTGTCAAATTACTAACGCACTATGTTCAATATATAAAGTCGAAGCAATTTTAAGTAAAAATTTTGGGGTGATCTACAAATTTGCATAATTGCATTAATTTAGCATATAAGTACTGTATGAAGAATATTTATTTATCTAAACATTTAAAATACGAATACTGAATCCATGAATATTTACTACTTTATTTTATTCGCAATAATATAGTCCATGAGCATAAAGAATATAGTGCAAACAAGTATTCAAGTTCATGAACGTTTACTATTAGATTCATTAATTTATAATACTTTGGTATCTAAGTGTGAGGAACTTTTATTAATCTAAGTATTTAAAATAAAGCATTCAAGTTCGTGAATATTTTCTATTTAATTTTGTTTATATTAATTTAGCTTATAAGTATAAAAAAATTTTATTTTTTGAATAAGCAAGCCAATAAATATTTACTATTTACTATAAACTGCTATATACAAAATCTGGGTCTAATTCATTTTACCAATTTTTAAAACCAATAATTAGACCCATGGGTCTCTTGTATGAGTATGGGTCTAATAATTGATAATTTATTCTATTTTATTGGTTTTTCTATTCATATGCTCTGGGTATCTTACATTTTACCAAAGCTTTATTCTGTGTTGTAGATCCTGGTATAGTATATAGGGGGTCTGATATTTAAAGAAGTCTTGTATATGGCAGTTTATGGTAATTTTATTTGTGTTGATTTAACTTTATAAGTATTTGCTATTTAATTTTTATTTAATTATATTAATTTAGCATATGTTTATAAATACTACTGTATCTATTAACTCAAGTATTTAAAATAAATTATTCAACATTATACATATTTACAATTTAATTTATTTATGTTTAGTACATGAGTATGATGAATATTAATTAATTCAAGTTTTGAAATAAGCTAATTAATTTAATTATAATTTTATTTTTAGATTGTAGTATAAAAAACAATTATTTTATTTTACTAATATTTTTACTAAAAATATTTGATCTAATAAGCTACTCAAACTTATAAATTTTTATTCATATTAATTATAGGTAAGAGTAAGAATTATTTATATTTATATCAAAGTTGCTACAGTATAAATAAAGCAAAAATGGCTAATTATAGAGAATTTTGATTACAGAAAATGTATATATTGTTACAAAGATAGCATAAAGTATGGAATTAGATATACAATTCGAACATAATTCAATGATAGACAAATAAAAATTAGTGATTATATAGGGTGTTATATATTAAAACAGCCCTTTTTTACATATAATTTATTTTGAGATAACTGAGTTTAATTATTTGTTTTGATTTTTGGACTGATCTGGAATTAATTAAATTTCACAATTTTGATTAATTAAATATAACAAATAACTATCAGGTAATCTTGTAATGTGTTGGCTCTATATGGCCTCATATAATGTTTCTTTTAAAATTATCTTAATTTTTTATTATACAAATCAACTTTCATTTATAATTGAAAAATATTGGTCACATCAAAATTTATATAAATCTAATAAAAACATATTTTCAAAAAATTGCAAAAAAGAGCTGTTTTAATATGAAACTCCCCATATAAAAGGGTATTTGAATAATAGATATTGTATAATAATTCATTAGAATGTGACTAATAATTAGAACCCAGAACATATCATAATAGTTGGGATATAGTATAGTAGTAGTATAGTTATTATAGTTTTATGTATTTATTATACTTTTAATAAAAATTATATGAAATATATTATATGTATAAAATTTAGTAATTATAATTTATATTTTAAAGACCTGCACTATACAGATCTTTACAGATTTGTATATACTTAGAGATCTGTATAAAAAATTTCTTCAACGATCACCAGTAGAATTACTAACTTTTAACATACAACAGAGTAAGTTGTGAAATAGTGAAACCTGCTATGATCATTATGTGAAGTTAAGCATGGAGAACTTTTTCATTTTTCAAAAATACACAGTTTATAATAGCTAATTAAAACTATCATTATATAAAATATAACCTTACTTTTAGATATTTGGGAGTAAGTCAGTAGAAAAGAGCCAAAATTTTCTAATTAAAAGTTTTCTTGACTTTAAGCTTAAATATCTTAACAACTATCTTAATAAATTTAATAATTTTTTTTTATTTTAATTCTATATAATTTTAAGATTAAAATAAAAAAATTTATAGCAGATTTGATTAAAAAATTGCCATGGTATTTTAATTTAAAAATTAAAAAAAAATTACTAAAAATGATTTGTCCCTTTTCTATTAACTTACCCCCATTTGTTGAACAAGTTAGCTAATAGCAAGTGTATTCTATATATTATAATTTTAATTTCAAAATAAAAAAGAACCGCATTGTAGAAAAATTATATTACTTATTTAAGCAACAATAGCAACTTTTACAACTATATAAATGTTATTTAAAATTTTTTTAATAACAATTTATATAACTTCTAATAACACTCTGTATGACTAATAAAACAATACTACATTATATATAAAATGAATTTATTAAATTAACTATCTCCTAATTATGCATAGCTCTTAAAAAAATATCTATAAAATTTATAAATAAAACAAGATAATTATTTAAATAAAACAAAATTAAAAAACAAAATTAACTTTATAAATTAAACAGTATAATATGTTTTGATTATTTGCTAATATACAGTAAATAATACTTTAACTCTTTTTAGATCTACCTTTAGTCACATAATGCAATTCAATGCAACTTTACTTTTTTGACAAGACACTTATTACAAAGTCATTTTATTAGTAAAGTATTATGTTAATAGTTGATTTTTTTTTAAATTGCTTATACTCAAAACTTCTAGTTTATACTACTAAGTTATATAAATATTTGTGTAATGTCAATCCTGAAAATAATTGAATTTAAAAATCTCCTATGCTATAAGAATAAAATCTGCTTTTATATAATAAAAAAGATAATAAAATGCAAATTTCACCCTATTCTATTCTAAAAGCAAATTTTACTATTTCGCAACTCAGATTTCACTTTGTTCTATTATTATTTTAGAAATTTGTACAGAGCATTTTAAAAAAACTTTTTCAATGATACTATAGTTTGAAATTGTATTTATATTTGACAAGTCCTTAATTTAAATATCATATAATAGCTTTTAAGATCCCAGAATAGGCATAATTTCTACTATTAACAATGCTAAAAAGTTCATAGTATGTGGCAAATTTTAACAATAATTTACTACTATTTTTATATTTATATTCAAAAGGGCTTAAGTTTAAATAATTTTGATATAATTTTACTATATTTTGATCTTAAATAGACTTAACTTCTACTATTAACTTATGTTCAGATATTTATTTAATTAGCTTGTATAAATCAATCATCCAAGTAACTTATTTACATACTTTAAAGCATTTTTTTAAGAACATAATATTTTGTTACTAAAAATATAAAATTTATTTATTTATTACTTTGTAATAGCATTAATATTCACTAATTTCAGAATTAAAATTCTGTTAGATATATGTCAAAATCAGTCAACAAAAAATATTGCATATATTATTTTATAACCATAACTAATAAAAAATTTTTTTTACAAATCTATTTCTATTTTATTTTTTCAAATAATTTTTGTCTTCTTTTATTTTATTAACTAATACAATTTTTCTTTTTTTTTTACCAATTATTTTTATATAATTGTCAATGCTCACTGCATTAACACGATGCATTTACTAGTTGGACTACTAAATGCCATGATAATTGCTAAAAACTATTTTTTTGCTTTTTAAATTTCAGGGGTTTTTGCTGAATGTATAATGTATGACCTTTGTACTAAATGTTTAGGGTTTTGTGCTAGTAGGGATTTTAATGAAGTACGGCACTTTAGAATAACTATAAAATATAATTCACTCTATATTGGTATAGTTTAGACATGATACCAACTTGGATTACTAAGATATTATTAATAGAAATAAATACTTTAGAGTAATACTACTAATACAAAATAGATTTATTTCAGAGTATTATTATATATATATTTTACTATATTTTTTATAAATTAAACTTCTTTCGAAAATAAGCTACTTTTCTCTTTTGATCAAAAAATTTTAAAACATCTTAAATTTGAAAATAAGCTACCTCAGAATTAACATAGTCACTATATAGCAAAGTTCAAATTTTACTTTGTAAATCAATTAAAGTTGCTTAATTAATGATCCGCCAGTCAACTGATGCATGATCATAGTATAATATGATACAAATTACTATGTAAATTACTTATAGACAAAATGCTACGATCATCTAAGTAAAAATATTTTTTTACTAAGTTAATAAATTATGTTGACTAATTGAAAGTTGTAAAGCTTGTTGAGATACATTTAACAGTAGCTAGGTGTTAGTAAAATTATGGGGACAACTTTGTGGTTATACAAGTCTAATTGTAGAACAAAAATCGACATTTTATATATAAATCATATTAATTTATACATCTTATATTCGATCGCTCAAAGTTTTAATTACAAGTTGATTTGAAATAATAACTGCCGGGATATTGTTTTTTTCCGAAACTTGAAATATATAAAGGCAAGTAACTAATCATACAAAAATTTTGTAAATGCTATTTTAAAAGCTAGAAATTGAATCATATACTCATGCTTAATTATTATAAAAATGAGTTGAGTAAAGGTAAGATATGACTCTAATTTAAGTCTATAAGTACCTTGAAATAGCGCGTACCTGGTATAAAGCATCTATTTATTACAAAATCAGTGTATTTTTAAATCAAATAATATTGCTATTGTTATCGATTTCAGGATTTGATAAAATCTATTTATATTAAGTACGTATTATTTGAGAAGCCTATAGGAATTTTAAACATTATAGTTAGGAAATCGGTCCTTTAACTCAGCGTATTATTATATACAGACATGGTATATGTAATTAACTAATTTTAAATTGCAATTTTAGAGAAATAGGATTTTATCTGAAAAGATAATAAACAAGCTAGCAAAAAAATAGTCAAAGTCTCAGGAAGATGCTGAAGACGAAGCCTTACTATATCAGCTCTGTCTAGACCTTAATGGTCACAGTATATAGTTTTTTCTACGCTCAAAAAGTCTGCTGAAGGTCATATTTTATATGAAAAATCTGAAAAGCGTGCATATATATATGTTATGATTATTAGGGTTTCAAACTGGTTTAAAAATCTCTATCCATGACCTGTTGGGCAGGCACACAAAAAAATTTTCGAAATTTTTGGTGATTTTTGAAATAAATGTGAATTTTTTTGCAGATCTTTAAAATTGACCAATCAGAATGCAAAACAATATCATGTATATCACATTACACCTAATTTCATAAAATATAATCGAAATTTATCAAAATATTGGCAAAAATAATCGAAATTTATCAAAATATTGACAAAATAATCAAAATTTTATCGAAATATTTGCAAAAAAATAATCGAAATATTTCTGTGTCCCTGCTGTCGAGTCAATTATCTTTCCAACCGGGTACTCGAAACTAAATCCAGTTACCCGATTAAAATGGGTCACTCGATTGTAATCAAATAATCTGGCTATCTGAATAAAAGGGTCACTCGGTTATGTTCAGGTGACCTGGATAACTTATTAGCGAAATCAAATCAACAATTCAACTAAATACATAATTTTAAAGAAATTTCGTATAAAGAAGCATGTCCTCCTATGACTTATTGACGGGTGACCCGTTTATTGACGAGTTACCTGTTTGTTAACAGATGACCTGTTTATTGACATGATGACCTGTTTATTGACATGATGACCTGTTTATATATTTAAACCTGTTTGTCAAAAAATATGACCCGGGTAGTAATTTTTTCGGGTCAAATTATCAGTTTCACGGTTATCTGAATCAGAGCTTGGAACCCTAATAATTATACAAAAGTGATTTTCTTTTTTTTCGGTATGAATAAAAGCACTCAAATTTGTCTTATTCAAAAATAATGAAATCGTTATATTACTAAAAGTATTTTAATGAAAATATTAAATGATGATATAGAATTGGCAGGCACAAATTTAATGTATAGTAATTTTAAAATTTTATATAATGAACTTTGCCCAGATTATTAGTTCATTATTATATTTATTAAATTTTTTTTTTCGATTTCAAAGTGCCTGTTTTGGGCATATACTTTATTCTGTTTATGCATCTGGATTCTATATGATGAGAGTACAACTAGCCACACGTACACTTTTGGTGTCTAATTTAAGTGGTCTGCCCGAAGGTTCCACACTAGATGCCATACCTGCAACCCAACTACGGGAATTGTTTATTTAAACCCTCTAATTTTCAGTTTCCCACCTAGATTTTCAACAGATTCACTGGATGTCTGCGTTACCTATGCAGTTAGTCTAGCTACCTGGGTCTCTTTTTGTAAAAACCCTTAGGACTCCTTCTTATACCCGAAGATACAATCTAGCTTATCCTCAACAGGAAACTTGGTAGAGTAGTACCTGTCCCACTAGGTATTCACCTACTTTTCGGTAACTTACTATTCACTGAGGCGAACAACTTGCAGTCAGGAAATACTCAACCACTACTATTACCTACTTCTGCCCTTATAAGGTTCACTCCAACCCTGGTCCTACCGGTCCTTCACCGTTTTCCCAGACTTCCAATTTAGTTGGCCCGGAAGGGTTGATCTACCCAGCATTAGATGCCATTATGGTTTTTCTCTCCCCTGGTACCTACTTCTATAACATAGATCCTTTTCCTCCGGTACCCGATTTGGCGGCCAGGTTGGTAGACCTTGTCTCTGAAATCGACATCCGGTTCTTTGGCTCCGGTCCAATATTCCAGTTTTGGTAGCACCGTAGAAGATTTTTGCCACCTCCTTACTTGGGTCTTGCCAAATGGGTTTCTGTTTCACCGGTTCCTTGGATTTGTCTGTATTACAAGATACAACTTCGCCCGAAAGCTCCATTCGAGATGGTAACCAAGGACTACAGGTAATGTACCCAACCGATCGACAGAAAACAGTTACTGGAACACAGATCTATTTTTCAAAGCATCGTTAGTGGGATTTGAACCCTAGACCTGCTACTTGGGAGTGACAACTTACCAACTTCCCTAAGTCACCACAGCCTATATTTATTAAATTTATTTACTCTCGATTCTAATTTTGTTTATAAAATTTTAGTTCTCATATTTAGGGGCATGCCATTTATCACATGATATTTTTTACTTAGTAGCCATCCCTATTCATGTATGGTGTGATCATTTTATCTAATTTTGATTAATTAATATAATATATAGACATGATCACTACCTCTGACCATGTATCCATGATAAAAATCACATAATAAATGGCATGCCCCTTATTAATATTTAATTAAAAATTCTCATAAATTCAAAATTTTTATTTATATAAAGAGCACAAAGCTAAAGCTATAAAACTATTTATTCTAAAAAAATAAGTTATTAAAATCAACACGGGTATTTAATAATGGGTTTCTCCTGAACCAAAATTCAACATAGTAAAGATGCTATTTAAAAAATCCTACTTATTTTCGAAATATTTTACTTATTTGTTAATCTTGAAACCTCAATAAATGATATATAAATTTCTAAAATTTACTGAAGCCAATCCTCTAGTTATAAAAAACAAAACCCAATTTTGCAATCTTCATCATTATTTAATTATCTTCAAGACTTTTACGATAACACACCTAGAAAATTATTATAATATATTGCACTAAAAAGTTAATTTTAGCTAAATATTGACATAAATATTACATTCTAAAGCACATTAAAATATCGCTCTTATAACAATAAATTGTAAGATAAATAGATAAATAGTTTATTACGTACGTATTTAAAGTAAATTGAATAAGATCAAAATTACCATCTGACGTTTTAAATAAGTACTATTTTTAGTTCTTGCGAACACTAAAACATACTCATTTTATATATAAACCTGTCAGAAAATGTAAATAAAAAATAGTAATGACATGTCTTGAATCAGCAAACATTCAATATTGCCAAAAGTTTTTTGGTATAAGGAACTGTGAAAATTTATATTATATATCGATAATCGTTATACAAAATAATGTAGATCATATTTATTGGCTATATATTATTATAAGTTGTTCTCTCTGTAATTTTACTAACCCCTAGACAGTAGTTAGATCATTAAAATTGGCCTAGTAAATGCAGAGATATCATTAAAAAACTATTGGGTGACTATATAAAATTCTATGTAAACAAACATAAAATTTTATATAGTCACCCAATTGTTTTTTGATGATAAACTCAGCATCTGCTAGGCCAATTTTGATGATCACATCTCCTTTAAATTTGTTATAATGAGCTCTACAACTTTCAATTAATCGACATAATTTATTAACTTAGTAAAAAAATATTTTTTTCTTGGGTAATCGTGGTATTTTTGCTTTAATAATCTATATTATAAGTAGAAATAAAACAATCACTCAAGAAAAATTTTTTTTTATTAAGTTCTTTACTGAAACTTAAAAAAAGTATATATGTTTTTATAATAAAATAATAATATTTTGAAAATATAATAAATATGCTTTTATATAAAAAAATATTTTAATAATCTTTTTATAATATATTAATAATATAATAAAAATTTTAAAAATAAAATAAAAATTTAAATCTGTTTCAAAAATATTATAAAATTATTATAAAAACATTATTATT
>QKWP01000034.1:454100-476290 GCA_003550325.1 Gigaspora rosea
TTTATTAATGTCAAGTACAGAAATAGGATAGTAAATTACAATTATATCAGAATGATATATAAAGAAATACTATTTAAAATTTCTAACTAATCATCTAATGATCTATGCAATAGGGCAAGCCTATCACTTGCAGTCAGGGCTAACCATTAAACTGCTACAAAAAGAAGATGTGACATTTCATCTCATACTTTTCTATTTTAAACTAAAAGGTTAAATTTTTAGTTTAAGAAGGCTAGAGGAAACCAAAACTTATTTTTTTTATTTTATTTATTCTTACTTCTTTTAGAACTTTGCAAAAAAACAACCTAACTTTCTGGCACTTTGCAAGAAGTAGCGAATATAAACGAATATAAGCAAATATAAGCAAATATAAGCGAATATAAAGAATATAATAGTTTATTTTTTTTGGTTTCATTTTTTTAATTTTTTTTGGTTTCGTTTTTTTGGATTTATTTTTTTTGTCATTTTTTTGATTATAATATATAATATATATAATATTTAAAATATAATATATAATAATAAAATAAAATTTTATATTAAATAGCGAAAACTTGTAAATATTGTATAATTAATAAATTAAAATATTATATAATAATAATAAATAAAAAAAATTTATAATTAAATTGCGAAAACTTGCGAAAACCTGTAAAAAGTACAAAAAGCATGATTATGTGAATATAATAATTATTAATTGATATCACTATCGATAGTAATCGATTAACCAGATATATATCGATTACTATCACTATCGATAGAAATCGACAGGAGTGTTAATAATCGATATATATCTTATCTGTTAGTAATTGATATATATCTATATATAAAATTTGCCGATGAATACTGGTATTTGCTACTTAATGGAAGGGTTATAACATATTTTCAATTGTCGTACTAATCTTTTTCCGTATTATCATCTTTCATAATATAATATCTAGAAAATTTATTTTTATTTATATATCGTTTATGTAATTTTAAATTCAAATAAAAAAATTATAACAAGGATGTGGCGACTTAGAGAAGTTGGTAAGTTGGCACCCCCAAGTGGCAGGTCTAGGGTTCAAATCCCACTGACGACGCTTTGAAAAAATAGACCTGTGTTCTGGTAACTGTTTACTGCCGATCGGTTGGGTACATTACCTGTAGTCCTTGGTTACTATCTCGAATGGGAGCTTTCGGGCGAAGTTGTGTTCTGTGACACAGACAAATCCAGGAAACAGAAACCCATTTGGCAAGACCCGAGTAAGGAGGTAGCAAAGATCTTTAATAGTACTACCAAAACCGGAATATTGGACCGGAGCCGAAGTACCGGACGTTGTCCTTGGGAACAAGGTCTACCAACCTGGCCGCCGGAGTCGCACCGGAGGAAAAGGACCCATGTTGAGGAATTGGGGACCAAGGGGAAAAAACCATAATGGCACCTAATGCCGAGTAGATCAACCCTTTCGGGCCAACTGGATTGGAAGTCTGGAAAATCGGTGAAGGACCGGTAGGAAAGTGACGGTGGGTACCGGGGTTGGAGTGAACCTTATAAGGACATAAGTAGGTAATGGTAGCGGTTGGGTATTCCCGACTGCAAGTTGTTCGCCTCGGTGAATGCGTAAGTTACCGAAGTGTAGGTATTATCTGGGTGGGACAGGGACTGCTCTACCAAGTTTTCCGCCAAGGATACAGAATTAAAATAGGTCCTAAGGACGACAGATAAGCATCCGGACCTGGCTGACTGACTGCTTATGTAACGGGCCTGTTCCGGTGATACAGGATGGGTTGGCAGGAGGAGCAGGGATCAGAGGGTTTAAATAGGCAATCTCCTAGTCGGGTTGCAGGTATGGCAGCTAGTGTGGAACCCGCGGGGTAACCTTCGGGCGGACTACTTAAATTAGACGACCAAAAGTTGTACGTGTGGCTAGTTGTATCCTCGTCAATGTAACAAATGCAGGTGGCCCTAAGTGGGAACTGATCCAATTATCCTGAATAAAAAATTCCTTAGTCCCAAGATTAACACTTTAAAAAAAAAAATAAAAAAAATAAAAAAATTATAACAAAATATATTATTATTACCTATCATCTCGATATCGTTTGTCTTCATTGTATTCGGGTTTTTGTTTTCTGCATACAAAAATTTTGTATAATGATACCCTGATCATTATATCAATATCACGGGGTATTTGGTAAAAATACTCTGATCCGTATATATATGAGCAGAAATGAAGTTTCTGCTAATACTTAACGGGCCAGGATATTTTTATTTACTAAGATAAATATTTTCTTACCTTGGAATTTTGATAAAGCCATTTTCCATTTAGATTTAGGCTCTGTGTGTGTTGATAATTTTGGTTCTGGACGAGAAAGTTCTTCATTATACAAGTTAGTAATCATGGCGGGAGAAAAGTGAACTGAAGCTCCAAAGTGTGGTAATGGATACACCACGATGTATCCTGCAAACGGGCCAGCAGTTGGCCATTGCCAGAAATTATACTTAGATATTCCTGCAATAGTTTCTATACGTGGTTTTTTTTCCTTTATTTTTAGTTGTCAAATTTTTGCTTTCACTTGCTTTTTGATTTCGATTTGGTTCGATATTCGCCAAATATGTTCCTGCCAGATTTTTTGTAGCAGCTATAATATCAGATCCTTCGACTAAATTACATCTGACACGAACATATCTTTTGATAGCATATGCTATCTAAGTAATAATAAAAAAAGAGGTATGATTTTTTTTTTTATAAATAAAAGCTTACTGCTGTGTGATGTGAATTAATTGTAGTCTTTGCTTCACCAGGCTCTAAAAACAGCCATTCACAAACCTCGACATTGTACCAATTAGACCAATGGGCCACTATTGCCATTAGTTCACTATTGTGATAATGCGGTCCATTATCCGAGATTACCTTTATCTACTTCAGTTTTTTATCAATATTGTTGAACACTGCTTCGAAACAAGATGCAGTGAACCAAGCATTTTGTTTCATATCTGTGGACCAGTGGTCATAAGCACTAACGTTTAAACCTACACTACCATTCTCTATACTATCGTCCTCCACACTATCATTCTCTACTTTATCCTCTACAATATCATCATTCTCTACACTATCAACATCTTCTTTAGTTATTACCAAGATCGTATGTAGCATCCAACCTCTTTTACCGAAAAACTCTTGTTTAGTTTCTTGTGCCATTTTTGGAAGAATCTGCATCTTGTAATCTGCGATTATAATTGTACCTTCTGAATCAAGACTACTAATGATGTTTTATACTGCTCGTTTAGATAATATTTTCGGGCGTGATGTGCAAGAAACTTTTCTTGCATTTCTAATAATTAAGAATAATATTTGTCATTACTATTTTTTTTTATAAAATCAAAAAAAATAGGAAATTCGAAACATTCTTGACAACGCAAATAGTGTGGGCTTAAGCATTCTCCAAACATGAATGGCAAACAATAATCAATGCAATTATCGTGAAATGGTTTTCCGTCTAATTCAATCTTCAAATGTCATTCAAAATTTCTTTTAAGGTGGCGACGTAAGTTTCAATTCGTGATATTATAGGATCCTATTTATATATAAATATAATAACATAAAGTTTAGTATATGTAGTGATAGGCAAAATGCGCAAAAAAAAAAGATCTATATAAATCTTGTAGAAAAAATGCAAGTTGAGGTTTGTATTAATAGACTGTTTCAAATCGCATTATAATCTCCTTATTTTGGAATCAAAAAAAGAATCCAAAATGTCCTTTATGAGCATCTAAAAGAGCAGATTCCACAGACGACGACCACAGAAAAATTGTTCGTAAAGGGTTCTAATTAGAAGTTCGTTTAATTTAGCGCATGAATGCGCATTGACCCATTTCTAGTTATATTGCTATTATGCAATATATTATTGCTAACTATAGGTGCAAGCGAATCGTTCCAATGATGTCCCAATGATATTATAGCTTAAGCCATAAATCATTTGAACATCATTGAGACGATTCGCCTGCACCTCTATTGTTAACCATTGTACTAAACAAACAAAATTTATTATTATTACAAATTTTCGCAATATACTTACTAAGGTTTCTCTTGTAAATATTTGTCACACAAGAGCTAGCAAATCTTCGAATACTTCAAATTCGTATTCATTGCATATAATGCACAGTCCACCCAAGTCTTCATGATATTGAATGTGACTACAATTAGCTAAACGGGTCATAAAGGAAGTTCGTCGCATTCCATTTGGATATGTTTCATTGAACTTCATCCATAAAGCTTCTTTTTGGTCTTGCATATATAGAATAGGGACACTGGTTTTGGCATCAACATGGTAAGAACTTTGTGCAATATTATTTTTATCTTGAAAAAAAGCTAAAAATTGCATCTCTTTAATTTTAGTTATTTTTTGAATAGATTTTTTTGGACCTTCGATTTGTGGTGCACCAGGCCCATATAGTTAAGAATATTTACGTACCAGTTCAATTGTATGCGAACTAATCTAATTATAATATTAGAGGATTTGAATAGAAATACATGAATTTGAATTTGGTTTAAAACAAGGACATTTTTTATTTATTTTCAAATAGGTTCGAATTAAGATTCTTTATACATGAAATTAAATCAAAACTTTTTTATTTCAAATGTTACAACATTTTGAATTACAAAATTTTAAAGGTAGGCTTTCTCAGATTGGTTACACAATATAAAATGTAGTACATCTATCACATGCATGATATAGATCATTTTGCATATATAATTTTTGACGCCAAATATCATAAATTTCAAACCAAAGATTTAATAAAAAAGAAACCCGTTAACTTGAGGAATAGGCAACTTTAATACGGAATGGGCAAAGTATTACTTAGAGTTAAAACTGAAGTATAAATTTCTACAAGTCATATAGCACAATCACGGTTTGTCTTAAATGTAGATATTAAATAAACATCAAAATTTAAAGTAATTATATATAAAAACTATAAAAAAATTCAATATTTCTAAGAAACTAATATTAAATAATTAAATTTTTACCTTTATTACATTATAATTTTAACTATCACTATTGCCAAATATCATAGAAATTTTTAATCCAACGACTAGCTGTAAACCCGTGCATAATGCACAGGTGTTTTTTAGTTTGTTTTTTTTTAAATAATATTAAATAAATTCATGATTGGTTTAAATAAAAATTATTATAATGACCTTTATATAATTGGGCAATCATATTAAAAATTAATAATCATATAAATAGAGTAAGCCGAATTAGAGGTTAATTCCCTTAATCCGATTTGATCTAAATTTTAGTTGTTTTTTTTTGGATTTGTAGTCTTAAGGAAGCGAAATACCAAAGTGACATTTCAGATAAGATACTCTATTTTTTCTTTTTACTTCACTTTTTTTTTTTCTTGTACTAATTCTATTCTTTTTTGGCATAAATTAGTATCAGCAAAGGTTTTTAAATAGCTTTTTAAGTATATTATTTCCTTTTTTTTGCTTTAGTTGTAAATTGTCTTGTTTTGCTAATCTTTTTTTTTTTTTGGATTTGCTAGATGCTGCTTAGTGCTAGGCAAATGTGTATGCGACTTTTTAGATAAGATATTAATTTTTTTTTGGTTTTCTTTTTTTTTTGCTTGTTTGTCTAGTTACTAATCTTGGGGGTTTTTTTTGAAGAATGTTAGTTTTCTTTTTGGCTATTTTCTTAGAGAACGTCAGTTTTTATGTCATTTTTTTTCTTGGAAGTTTTTAAATATAAAATATGATTTTAATTTTTTTTTGGTTTTTTTTTTTTTTTTCTGGTTAGGGGCATGCCATTTATTACGTAATTTTTACCATGGATACATAGTCAGAGGTAGTGATCACATCTATATATTATATTAATCAATTAGAATTAGATAAAATGATTACACCATACATGGGTAGAGGTGGCTACTAAGTAAAAAATATTACGTAATAAATGGCATGCCCCTTACTAATTTCAGGTTTTTTTTTAGAGGATGTCAGTTTTCTTTTTTAAAAATATCAGCCTTTTTTCTTAAAGGATATCAGTTTTCTTACATTAGTTTTTTTTTTTGAGGTTTTTGAACGTAAAGTGAGATATTAATTTTTTTTGTTAGTTTTTTTCCTGTTTTGTTAGCCTTATTACCTTATTATTAATTTTAGTTTTTTTCTTGAGGTTTTTAGACTTTGCTAAACATGAATCCACACCAGGTAAAGTGCATATAGTGTTTTGGATAAGATTTTTTTCTGTTTTTTATTTTTTCTTGTTAGTTTTGTTACTAACTTCTTTCTTAGAGTTTTTAGACTTCGCCAGATGTGAATTAATACTGAGCAGGTGTTTGTGCAGTATTTTCGATAAAATATTAAATTTTTTTCTTTACATTTTGCTTTTTCTCTGTCATTTAATTTTGGTACTAATTTTGTTTTTCTTTCTTAAGGTTTTAAGGCTTTACTTAGCATGAATATACCAAAAAACATATTTGTGGTGTTTCAAGTAGGTAAGATTAAGTTTTTTGGTTTTTTTTCTTTTTTTTTTTTGTTATTGTTTTGTTTATTAACTTTTTTAGGTTTTGCTAAAGCACTGATCGAACGTTTAATGAAAGCATCGAGCAAACGTATCGTAAAAGCACCAGGCAAATATATATGGAAACACCAGGCGAGTGTATATAGAAGCACCGGGTGAACGTGTATGGAAGCACCGGGTGAACGTGTATGGAAGTACTGGGCAAATATGTATGAAAGCACTAGATGAATATATATATGGATAATCATAATGTAAGTACTATGCGAACATGAACGTACCTTGAGTCATTAAAATATTGTCGATTTCATTGGATCATATATTAATTTTTTTTTTAATAAAATTTGTTGGGTTTATAATATCATAAAGTTGTAATACTGATTTAAAAAAATTTTATGGGTTGTCTTAATAGTGATTTGCTTTTTTTTTAATAAAACTTTTGGTATATTTGTATTGTTTTTTTTAAAAAAAAAATAAAAAATTTTGAGAGTTGCCCAGTAGTGATTTGTTTTTTTTAATAAAATTTTCAGTAAATTCGCTTTTTTATTTTTTTTAATTTAGTGATCGGTTTATTATACAATATTTTTAGAGTAATGGATTAATCAAAATTGGTTCTGTGAGTTATATATTCGCTAGTTTGCTTCATATATATTGCTTCGCAAATCAGTGATTACATGACTCATATAATTGATTTGATTGGTCGATCGTAGGGTCGCTATGGTGATGGGTTGCTATATAATAATGCCCGGTTCAAATATCATATATTTTCTGAAAAAAATATCCTTTTTGGCCAAAAAGTTATACAAAAAACATTAGAATAGCTTATTTTTAAATTGTTAAATTTTTTGAAAAATTAAAAAACATACTAATTTAAAGTAGTTTAAATATTTTCTATAAATATATTTCATTTTTGAACAAATTTACTTAATAGCATTTTTGAGATTTACTTTATATTAAAAAAATGATGAAAATAGCTTCTTTTGAAAAAGTAAACCCAGGTTTGGTTCAAATAAACTGCTTTTGGTTCAAATAAACACTTCTTTGGTTTAAATAAACTCATTTTTGGTTCAAATAACCCTATTTTTGGTTCAAATAAAGCTGATTTTGGTTTAAATAAACCCGATCGGTTTAAATAAACCTTATTTAAATATAATTAGGCTCAAATAAACCCAATTTGATTCAAATGAACCTAATCTGGTTCAAATGAACCCAGTTTTGGTTCAAATAACCTGAATTGGGTTCAAAACTAAAAAGTTACCAAAATCGGGTTTGTGTAACGTTACACAACATTAGTAGCGTGTAACCTAAAATTATTTTTGCGAAAACAGTACAATAAGCCTTTGTGTAACCTATTTGCATATATGTGTTACACAAATTATATTGCCCAATCATATTGCAGTATAAATAGATACCATACTTTAATACAATTATTTATATTGTTAGTCTAAACGTTATCGTTACACTGTATAAATAGGTAATCTAAACGTTATCATTACACAGTATAAATAGAGTAATCTAAACGTTATCGTTACACAATATAAATAGAGTATTCTAAACGTTATCATTACACAAAGATTTTTTAGATAGTTTTAAAAGATATTAGATTTCTAACTCAAAATTTTACTAAGTTAACCCCGAGTGGGTTCTTAACAAAAAATGATTTTCTCGCAATTCTGTATAAATTTTAATATTATTATTATATAGCAAGGTTACACACAAATTTTTTAGTATATAGTTATAGATTTAATAAAAAAAACCCGTTAACGTCAGGAATGGGCAACTTTAATATGGAATGGGCAAGTATTACTTAGAGTTAAACTGAAGTAAGTTTAATAACTAGTAGTTTCAAACTAAAAAAAACTTAATAAAACAAATAAAACAAACTAACCGAACAACAAAAATTCTTAAGTCTTCGTATAGCACTAGTTACTATAAGTTTAATGAACAAAAAGTAGATTATCTGCACTTAAAAAGATCGACATGTATAATATATATGTGTAACATCACATGCAGAAAGCCTACCCTTAATCAGTTATTTCTAATTTTTTTTTAACTCTAAAGCAAAATGTTTTTGGTCGTTTGGCCTATTTTATTACCTCATTTTAATAAAATTTATATCCAGTTTAAAAAGAGACAAATCCCCAAAAGTTTCTATTAGCTATTGCCTGTTATTGATTATCAAGAATTACAAAAATGCTATTTTTGACCATCTAACCTATTTTTATTGACCTGCCTTAATAAAATTCATATCTATTTTTTTTTTTGATCGGGTCAATAAAGACGAGTCAGATGGTCAAAATTGTTTGAGTTGAAACGAAAACTATGAACTGCGTTTTTGTATTTTGTAAAGTTATTCTAACCTGTATTTTTTTTTTGAATTAATAAAAACAGTAAATAGAGATGAACAAAGTAATTACTTATTACATAAAAAAGTCATACTACACAACTCGACGGTTTTCTAATAATATATACTTGCAACCAATAACATATGTTATGTAATATGACTTTTTATATAACGTTTTTGCAACTCAAAGTGTTAGTAATTTTAATTTCGTGTTTTTGTTTGTAAACTAACCTGAAGTTTTTTTCAAGCAGCTTATATGTAAATTGATCTGCTATAATAAACAAAATTCGCGCTTTTCCATTGTGATCACGTTTATTAGACATTAGAGCATTTCGAAAACTACTCCAGAAGATGCCTTCTATACTATCCAAATCCTTCGAATCCTCTGAATCCTCTGGATTTTCTGAATTCTCTGAATCAATATTTAAGTATCCAAGTTCATATAATAATTTCAAATTTGCTTTATCAATGATGGAATCTGTTGACCGGCTCCAAAATTCTTTTTTGGTTTTCGATTTAGGATACGGTGTAATATCAGTACATTCACATGCATGTAACATTTCCTCCAAGCATAAAATTTAGTCTCGTTCAGTTTATAAGTGGGTGGATATATCATGGCAAGTGCATAATGGAACTCAATTATTGAATTTTCATGATGAATCCAAGTAAAAAATAGATGTTGCCAATTTACTAATGTGCTAGTTGCAATTCTTCGTTTTTTATCTGCTGTTCAAATATGGTTTCCATTGTATAAGAATTGTCCCAATCTTGTGAAGTGCAAGTTATACTAGAATTAGAATTTGCTAACTTTGTTTGGATAGTATATTGAATAACAGGATGATTAAAGCCATATAGCGTTTTACTGTCAAAATTCATTTTAATTCCGGCTTGTAACTATACATTATTAGCAGATTAACCCTCAAAATGCTATAAGATTTGATCATTCTTATAAAAATCTAGAGTGTATATCTTATTATTTATTTTTTGTAAAGCGAGAGTTTTTTGGCTCTTATTTGTTGGTATTGATGACGTGAATTTTTTTTCTCCAATTTCTGTTACTATGATAACATGATTTCCAACATTTAAAAAAATGGGCCTAAACGCTACACCAGTTAACAATTTCTCTACTAATTTTTCACCATTAAACCCGATAATCATGGGCCCTAAGTATGCTGTTTTTTTTCCAAAAATCATGAAATAAATGCTATTAATTGCTTGAGACGGTGTCAAACAAACCTTACTTGTTTCATTATCACTGAGACAAACAAACCCAAGCTGCAATTGATTTTCATTGCTTTGAACTACTTTGAAATAAAATTGACGTTGGTTAAGAATAAAACTAATGTGCATATGAAGTCTGTATGGAACAGAAAGAAAAATATTGTCTTCGCCATTAGATGATTGTGGTGACCACCAATCATGAGCATAAGGACCATAATATAGCTCTGAACGCATTTCACCTTCTGCAAGCAAACAAACACCTTTGTGAGGCAGACTATTCATAGTTTATTACGCATATAAGAGTCAGTTCTGGCATTTACAACTGTGGATTTTTATTTAATAAAATGTGCGTTGCATTTTCATATTAACATCGATCATTTTTACCCCATTGGGTGATGGATTTGCAATTAATAATGTTTTAAAAATATTTTTATTAATATTACTAAAACAATTTTAATATATATTATTTATATTATTATTATTAACTTATAACTAGTAATTATTATGTTTTTTAAAATATAATAAAAACATAATAGATATATAATCATAATATTTTTGATTTTTTTATAGTTTCAGTAAAGTTAATGAATTATGCTGATTAATTGAAAGTTGTAGAGCTCATTATAATAAATTTAAAGAAGATGAGATCATCAAAATTGGTCCAGTAAATGCTGAGTTATCATTAAAAAACAATTGAATGACTATGTAAAATTTTATTTAAACAAATGTTTGTTTACATAAAATTTTACATATAGTAATTGGTCTGCAAATTTTACTAATGCTATTAAAATCATATATTAAATATTAATTTTAATCATTTTTTTTAAAAACTGTTACATATTGATTAGGGTACTGATATTTATTATCTAATATCCATTTACTATAAAGACTTACTTCCTAACTTCAAATAATATATTTAATTAAATTTAATTGGCTAAAATTTTTTATATAAGATAAGATTTGGCTTGATCACTAAAATATTATCTAATAATTATTAGCACTTTTACTATCTAAATTGATAAAAATCATGTACTATTTAAATTAATAAAAATCATATACTATCTAAAACAATAAAAATTACATACTATTTAAATTAATGGATAGGATTTACCCGTCTAAATTTAGTACAAAGTACTAAATTATGACACATTTTAAACCTGATTATCTGCTAATTTTAATTATTAATTATGATTTTAATAACTCTTTATAATTTGTTAGATATGGAGCATTATGTCTAAAAAGTTTGATAACTTTAAGTCTTATTTTTGATTTTATATGATTTTTTTTCTAAAAAGTTCTTTTTTTTAGAAAAAATTTTTTGTGCTAAGCCACAATTTGAAAATTACTAGTAATTTTATAATAAAAATACAGACGGAAATGTACTTAACTTAGTATGGATATTGTTATACAAAAATTAAGGTTATTAAAAATTTTTTTCTTAATAATTTTATTATTAATATAAAAAAAAATTTTGCTAAACAATTTTTGAAGATTTATCAGATTTTTGTATATAAAAAAAATTGAGTTTTTTAATTTTTTGGATTTTTTATGCATTTTGCAAAATGTACTAAATTTAGTACAAAACAGTAAATCCAAACCATTAATAAAAATTGATTTCTATTTAAATCAATAAAAAATCAATAGTATAAATTATAATTGATATATTTTTTAGCCATTATACATTAATACTATTTAGCTTGCAAATTTTGGAAATGTTATTTGCTTTTAAGGTTTTCAAGATTTTTATTAAAATAAATATTTTAACAAAAGATCTGTATTGTTTACGCTATTCTAATTTAGTAGTTTATTATATAATAAATATATAGTAGTACCTAGGGGCAGTGTTGTACATTTTTACTGTCCCAGCCTTTTTTGCCATGTCCCAACGTCCCAACGTCCCAGCGTCCCAAGTGTCCCAACTATGTCCCAAGTCTTAATAATTAATAAATTAATTTAAAAAAATATATAATTATATATTTTTTTAGGGGCTGAACACATTTTTAAAAAAATTTAATTAGATTATCTTAATAAAATTTTAAGTAATTTCAATTTATAAAATTGTCCCAAAATGTCCCAAAATGTCCCAACGTATGTCCCAACTGTCCCATGTACAACACTGCCTAGGGGTTAGTAAAATTACGGGGGACAACTTATTATAGTGCATATCCAATAAAAATGTCATGCATTATTTTGTGTAACAATCATCAAAATTATAATAAAAATATTAACACTGCTATACCAACAAGCTTTTAGCAGTATAAACTAGTTACTGATTCAAGACAAGTCATTACCATATCCTATTTACATTGTCTGGTAAGTTTATGTAGGAATTGGGTATGTTTTCGTGTTTACAATAATTAAATACTACTTTTTTAAAAATAATTGAATTTTTAAGTGTTAAATATTGAAATTTTTAGCATATAAATAAGGTTGATAAACTTTTTATTAAATTTTATATTAAAGTAGCACAAATAGTAAAACAATACCATTATTTTTTGATTATCGGATTGTTGAATATCAATATTTTTTTTAATAGACTTTACTTTGTAAACATGCAAACTAACACTTTGAATGAATTATAGTAGAGAATTTGGACAAGGTATTTAGCATACTCGTTTTTATAGTTTACTTTATAACTAACTTTGTATATTTTTTTTAATTTATGAACTTTTGATAAAAAAATCGTAAGACATACATATGTAACTATTAAAATTATGTTTATTAGTATTTGAGATCTACCGAATACTCATTACTCATAACTGTATAGCCATTATTATTCAGTTTCGCACTAGGTGTTTACTAGAAATTTCGCATTCAATAGGGATTTTATTTTTGTCGATATTTTTTTAATATAAAAAAAAATTTCATTACTTTTATCTATTAATAGATTAGGTTTCGTCTTTAAAACCAGTTTCGTCCAATAACACTAGGCACTCTATTAGATGAATAGTGTTACTACTTACTAGTGAAATATATGATGTTAGATATTGTTATCAAATTGAAATAGGAGTTGAAAAGGGCGAACATATGAAATTCATTTACAGTGTTAAAGATGAGAAATGGTTGGATATTGTTATCGAATTGGAATTGGAATTGAAAAAGTGAACATATGAAATTTCTTTATTTATCGTATAGAATTTTTTTTTTTTTTTGCATATTAAACATATGTTATTAATGGTCTTTTATAGGATTTTTGGATGTTATCACAGAGGTAATAGCTATATTTACTCAAGAAAAGGCAGTCCATATGGGCCGTCGTTTTCAACTGGCGATATAATGGATGTTGTTTAAACTTTAAAAATAATATTCCATTCTACACTAAAAATGGTATAAACTAGGTAATTATTGTAATTTTTATAGTTATACTGTTTTATATTATGCAACTCATGGTAGTTTAATATTTTACAACATAAATTTCAAGGCATTGCATTCCGAAATTTAAAAGGGACTTTGTATCCTTGTGTTGGATTTTATTTATTATTACGAATTGGCAGATATGATATTAAATATATTATCAAATTGATTTTTAAGCATAATCTAAATTTGATCTGTTTTGGTCTATTAGGAAAGCTGTTTTCATAAATTCTGGTACATCTAGCAAAAAATTGACCGACCGAATATTTGCCGATTCAATAATGATCATTGCCAAACAAAAATTATTGAATCTGACAAATATTCAATCGGTCAATTTTTTGTCTGATGTTCCAGAATTTATAAAAAAACAGCTATAAAGCACTACTTAGAGCGTTCCAAGCAGCCTCCACAATGATGATCAGATATTCAAATCATTGCAATTTATGAATTGTTGAATTTTTTTAAATTTGTTTTTTTAGATTACTATATAGCAGTGTTCCCGGTAATATATCGTGTTTAAATTAGGCTAATTAGATGGGATATCTGAGAATGCATTTAGATAGATATTAAGATTTAAATAGCACTTGGTATATTATATGTATACTAAGTTAAATACAATATAAATTTTACGTATTATAATTAGATAAAATATTTTTGAGGATTAATATAAGTTACACAATTATAGTATATATATGTAAATAAATTTTTATTTATTTTCAAAATTTTTTAAATTAATATTATGCATATATATTCAATATTTAATAGACAGATTCTAAAATATCGGGTAGGTAAGCTTTAAATATCTAATATAGAAATATATAGATTCGCGTAATCTATATTGTTAAACCTGAAATATAAAATGAAATAATTGAAAAATTGAAATATTTATTAATACTAATTCCGCATATGTAACAAAAAGCAGTTTTAAAATTCACATAGTATTACCAGTCTTAGCAAATTTTAGATAATGCATAAATGGTTATGCTTATATCTACTTTAATACCAATTTCTAAATAATAATGGTTTGGATTTACTGTTTTGTACTAAATTTAGTACATTTTGCAAAATGCATAAAAAATCCAAAAAATTAAAAAACTCAATTTTTTTTATATACAAAAATCTGATAAATCTTCAAAAATTGTTTAGCAAAATTTTTTTTTATATTAATAATAAAATTATTAAGAAAAAATTTTTTAATAACCTTAATTTTTGTATAACAATATCCATACTAAGTTAAGTACATTTCTGTCTGTATTTTTATTATAAAATTACTAGTAATTTTCAAATTGTGGCTTAGCACAAAAAATTTTTTCTAAAAAAAAGAACTTTTTAGAAAAAAAATCATATAAAATCAAAAATAAGACTTAAAGTTATCAAACTTTTTAGATATAATGCTCCATATCTAACAAATTATAAAGAGTTATTAAAATCATAATTAATAATTAAAATTAGCAGATAATCAGGTTTAAAATGTGTCATAATTTAGTACTTTGTACTAAATTTAGACGGGTAAATCCTATCCAATAACAATAACCAGCTTAATACGTTCTGTTAGGATTATTCATCTTTACAGATTTTAGATAATGAATAAATACCTTATTCTCATCCTTTTCAACTCCAATTTCATATTTGTAACGAATCGTTTATATTAGATTTAAGATTACAAAAATCGACTTGAATCAATATCAAAATCTACAAACTTCGTCTAACAAATATAATCTAAATGTACTGTCGATTTTGAGAACTCACTAGAGATTTAACTATAAAAAAAAAGCTATTTCTTTTGTTTAGTGGTTTTTATACAGTATAAGCACAACTGAATTCAAAAAAATGCTTTATAGCTAACTCTCATAGTTATTTCGATAGTATATAGAGCGAAAGGTGTAGTTTTTGTTTCCCTGGACAATTCGTTTTCATAGCAGCCAATTTGTTTAAAGCCAAATAATATATGCAGTATATAGAACAATCGAATTACAAATAGACCGAGTAGTTTTTGATTATGAATAGACTGGGTAGGTCTTGTTTAGTAAGTAGATATTAATAGTAAGTTGGTTTTGTGAGTTTTGAATTAAAATTTGTATAATATATATAATGTGTATAAAAAAATCTGCACATTTACAAATTAGAGGGTTTTTTAAGTAAATTACAGATTATTTTATCTGATTAACTCACGGATTATCAATTAAAGAAACCCACCGTTTTATGTCGAAAAAAACCCACCACTTTAGTTGAAGAAACCCACTGCTATTCGTCAAAGAAGCCTATTTTAATCGTCAAAACCACGTTATTCGCTGAAGCAACCTGCCTTTAAATGTCGAAAGAACCCACCGTTATTTTTTGCTTTAAATCGTTGAAGAAATTATGCCAAAGAAACCCATCAAAAAAATTATCTAACCTACAAATAAAGAATAGTAACATTAGTAACATAGTATCAAAAAAAAATTTTAAAGGAGAAACGAACAAATAATGTTGCGGTACAGTCCCAGATAAGTTGAGATTGGCAAAATTTACTAATGATATATAGTTCCGAACCTATGATTCAGTTTTAAATAATAAAAAAAACATTCATAAAGTTTTCACATAATTAATTACCTACTCTTATATGTCTTGAGTTTCAGGAAAAAAATAAAATCTAAGTAGCTAGACTATTTCAAAAAAACTTATAACCAAAACTTTTACCGATCAAACATGATATATATAAATTTATATGATTTACATATAAAATGACAATCTTTGTGCCACTATTATACTTGTGTAATGTTAAGTTGTCCCCCGTAATTTTACTAACCCCTAGGTAGTACATATTTGAAAAAAAGCAAGAAAAAAAACAAGATTTTAACAATATGTTGGAATTATATTTGTCTATCTTTATAGTCTTGTAAATTAAAAATCGGTTTTTTTAGCAATAGTTTTTTGTCTATATATGATTATTTAAGTTTAGTTAGAGTAGAGACTACTTATTTTAGTAATATAATTTTTTCAATTGTTCATTTATCTGGGTGCCAGATTTTAATTAATTTTTTTTGTTTTTTTTTAATTCAGCAATTATGCTAATATTTTATTAGTTGCTATTAAATTGCTTAATTATAGCTATTATTCTAATCTACAAATATTGGTTAACTTAGTTACTTTTAAAAGTATCTATGTTCAATCTGCTATAGTAGAATTTATCTCAATAATAATAGTATCTGTATAATCTATATAATAAATCACTAAAAGAAATCTATACTTAGCATATTATAATTGCTTTTTTTTTAAACCTTTTTCTTCTAGCTTTTTGAGTAAAAAGTTTTACTAATGAAAAAAAACAACAAACAAAATATAAAAAATAAAGGAAAAATAAAACAAAATAGGTGAATAACCTTTATATCTAAATAAAAACCAAAAATTATATAACAAAAAATATGAAAAAAAGAAGAAAAAGACAAAAGAAAGAAATATAATAGTACTATTATCATCTATACTAGACTATAAAAATTATATGGTACTATATAAAGAAATGCTCTATCAAAGTACTATATATGTATACAAAAAAAAGAAAAAATATACCTAATAGAATGTTCTAAAAAGAATTTTACTATGTATACCCTTCTAATCTTTAATACATTATTTATTGTTTATTTTGTAAGCAGTACTAGAATTTATTTGTGATATTGATTCCAATTAGGTAGGTGCAATCCCAATTAGGAAAGAGTAAATACTACTAATCTTTTAGAAAGGGTAAGCTAAATTTTTACTTTTTGGCAAAATTTTAAAAAATTTAAAGGAAGTAAGATGATATTGTACTTGTATTAAATTTAAAGAAAAGTATATTCAAGATAAAACTTATTTTTTTTTGTTTCTTACTGTTTTGTCACAAGTTACTTTATCAACAAAAAAGCTTTTTGCTTTCTACCAAAATTTTTTTATACAAAAGTACTACTTTTTGCCAGTTATTTTGTAAGAAGATGCTTTTGGCTTGCATGCCAAATATACAAAGAAGTCTCCAAGACAGTAGTTGATCTTTATAAAAACTGTTTTTTGTATTATCCTACTATATATTAAATATAGGCAATACTCTAACTAAAAACTTTTTATTTTCTTTAGCAAGAAAATTTGGTTCGAGTAATTGTTGGGAGAGTTGTAATATTTTTTTTGTATGAGATTTTAATTAATTTAAGGTCTTGTATTTTTTTTTTTATATATTTGTTTTTTATTTTTTTTGTTTATTTTGTTTTTTTTTATTTTTTTTTTTTTGCTTCTTTATTAGTTTAGTTTTTTTCTTTTACACTTAAAAATATTCTTTTTGGAAAATGCTTTTGTATAGTGATATGAAAGAACTTTAAAAAACTTTGATATAATTTAGATATTATTAAAAAAAAGAAAATTTTGTATAAAAATTCATCAAATATTGTATTTTTATATACTTAACAGAACATGCACTTTTTTTAATAAGTTTAAGATAGTTTAAAATAATATTAAAGTTATTAATATTATTTTTTTTTACACTGTAATTAAAAAATTATTTTAAGATTTAATATCCAAAAATAATATTATTATTACAGTTTAATAATTATAAATTATTTTAAAATAATTATATGTTATTGTTTAAGATTATTTTAAGATGTTTTTAAGATGTTTTAAGATTTTTTTAAGATAATTATAAGATTATTTTAAGATTATTTTAAGATTATTTTAATAAGATTATTATAAGATTATTTTAAGATTATTATATGATATGATTATTATAAGATTATTTTAAAAATATTATAAGATTATTATAACAGATAAGTATTATAAAATATAATTTTGATAATTTTATTATAATTTTAAGGGTAGAGTGAATATAGATCATTTTTAATAGTAATCACATTGTAAGAGGCATGTCATTTATCATGTGATTTTTACTATGAATACATGGACAAAGATAGTGATCACGTCTATATATTATATTAATCAATTAGAATTTGATAAAGTGATCATACCATACATGGATAGGAGTAGGTACTAAATAAATAATATCACGTGATAAATGGCATGCCTTTAACAGAGATGATAATTTTCTGCAAAATGCAAAATACTATAGAATTTGCAGAATTTGTCTATTTTTGCAGAAATTGAATTTTATCACAGATAATTGCAGAATTGAACTAAAATTTGACCAGGATTCAATCAAATTGTGAGTTTTAGCAAAAAGTTTCAAAATGATAGACAATCAATTAACACAAAATATGAGTATATTTGTTAGAAAGCTTCAGAATATTCCAATTTTTGAGTACAAAAATAGGATTTTTATTGCAGAAATTTGTTAAAATTTTATTTTGTAAATAATTGCAAAAATTAAATTTAATCACTGCAGAATTTGAGTTTAGTTACTGCAGAAAATTATTGTCACTGCATTGTAATTATATAAAATCAGATGATCAACCAATTAGGATTGCAAACAATATAGATTCAACCAATTAGAATTAATTTTTTGTGCAATTTAAAGAAATTTAAAGGTATTTAAGTTTTTTTTACCAATATATGAAGGTAGATTTTTTTAAATGATATAGGGTTTAAAATTTTACTATAACAAATAAAAAGCTTCAAATTATATAGTACAAAATTTTAAAGAATATTACTATAATTCTAAAAAGTTTTATTAGTAACATATAGGGGTGAGTTAGTAGAAAGGAACAAATTATTTTTAGTAAAATTTTTTAATTTTTAAATTAAAACATCTTGATAACTTTTTAATCAAATTTGCTAAAAATTTTTTATTTTAATCTTGAAATTATATAGAATTAAAATAAGGACTTAATTAGGCATCGCACACTGCAATGCGCTTGTATATCGCACCCAACGATCAACCAATTAAATTTGAAGATTAGATGTAACGTGCAAATTTTCTTTGTGTAACAAAATAAAGAAATTTTTCTAAAATTTGTAATATCGAAAAAATTCATCTACTTAAGGGCAGTGTCATTAATCACCTGATTATTTTTTATCAGAGGCCTACCCCCCTCTCTCTTCCTCAATATATAAATAGTCAGGTTCTTATATATAATTTCAACTTTTTTTACCCCCCTCCCCCCTAAAAAATCACCTGATTTTTGTTACTCTCCTAACCACCTTTCACGCTCTAATAAAAAAAATTCCTTGCAAAATTTTGTATATACCACTATTTACTCTAACTTTTAACACTAACCCTTACCCTAACCTTATATTAATTTAAATTTTGTTATATATAACATTTGTTACACAGATCTACAAACTATGTTTACATATATGTGTGCGATAAATTAGCATATCGCAGGGTGTGTTGTATATATTTATTCTTAAAATAAAAAAAATTTATTAAATTTATTAAAATAGTTGTTAAGATATTTAAGCTTAAAGTCAAGAAAACTTTTACTTAGAAAAAATTTGTCTTTTTTACTGATTTATCCTCATATGTTTGTTTTCTATATAAAATTTTGCTGTACTATGCAAATTATATAAAAATTGATCTATATTTATACTACCTTTAAGATTATAATAAATCAATAAAAAAAATTAGATAGTTTCTATAAAGTAATAAATTTTTAAATTTGCTCTATTTTACTTATCTATTTAGCTAAAATTATACAAACTCAAATCTAAGTTATATTAGAGTTTTTTGGGAATTCTAGTATAAGCCTAATAGACTAGTTAGAATTTTTAAAAATTTTGTATAGTAATTTGTATTTGGTTTAGTTATTTAAATCAAATATTAATAATATTGTTTATTCTTTGCAAAAATTATATACTTGCTATAGTCTAATAAAAATCAAAGAGATCATATTTAACAAGTTTTGTCTAAAAAGAAAAAAATAAATAAAGTAAATATAGTTTATAACTATATATAACTAAAATAGAATAATATATTTTATTAAATTATTAGAATTTAATAAATAAACTATTAAAACAAAAATAAAAATTAGAACTAGAGTTATAGTTAGAGTTAGAGCAAAAATTAAAATAAAATTATAAAAAAAAATATCATTTTTTTGTTTAGAAAAGTTTTATTTATTCTTTTTTTAAATTATAAAATATATTTTAAATAATTGAAAAATTTAAAAAAAATATATTATAAAAATACAAGCTTATTTATTTTTTAAAAAATTTTAGACACATAATTTCAAAGGAACTCTTTCTGACGATCTCTTGCACCAAATTTTCAAGAAAGCTGATCTACGAAAACTATACAGTTATTATATGTAACATGCAACAAAACTCCATTTTCAGCAGCTGGAGCTCAAGGCCATTCACTGAGTGTTTGGTTTCTATGGAACCAAAAGCGGTCGTTACTGAAATAGAGTTGAAAAAGATGACTCACCTAAGCGAGGCCTCTCGGCAGAAGTCTGGAAAACTACCAAGCGAAGAAGTAGTAGCTAGTTTTGTTAAGGTTTTTGGATGTGAAAACATACAAAAGTGCTTGGTTAGATATTATATTCTGTATAGCGTAACTCTTTCAAGTCTTTACAACTTGGTGTACTTCCCTCCTGCTCCTTTGGTATTTTCGAAATTTCAACAATGTGGGCATTTTGGTTTACCCCCTTCAAAAGATCGGCAGTGTTTACTCCTGCCAAATCAGGAACGCCTACCGGTTTGGTGTCGATGTCACGAGTGGATCATTACGCTACGATATAAACAGTGAATGACGTGTCAGAGATGTTTTGGACCGTACGAAGAAATTTCTTACAAACATTGCTACAAGGCGATTTTTCTTTCTGTTTTGTTTTCTTTGTTCCTAAACATATAATACTAGAGTAGAGTTTCTATACAGTATTATATAATTTTTATATTTTATACATTTCATTTCATATCTGTCAGGATTAGTCTTTTCTTTGTTTTTCTTATCTTGTTTCTTTTTTTCTTTTTTGTTTTGTTTTTTGATAACTCGTTTAGGTTTAGTAGTACTCCCCTTTTTATACTTTCCTTTAGACTTCGTTTTAAATTTTTTTTTCTTATATTGGATTTTGAGTAAAATCATTCCACCATCGAAGCTAGATGAGAAGGATTTAAAGAAAAAGGTGGTCCTGACAAGGCTAACAGCAGCCACCCGGTAAATACAGAATACTTGCAGTAAGTTGCGGGTACCTGTAGGAGGGAAACTAGTTGTCATGGCAGGTCGCACCTGAGTACTTCAGTATTGAGTGAGTTTTTATTAAATAAGGAAGATTTTAGTTAGTAGCCGAAAAAGTATAGTGTAGCATTATGACTTACCGTAACTAGAATAATGTAATCACACAACCTCTTTAATAAAAGCAGGGCCGCTGGTTTAAAAAAAAAAATAAATAAAAAATTTTAGATTGTATTACAAAATACTATATATAGTTAATTCTAGTTGTCTATTTTTTTTTTAAAGTCCGCCACTATGGTAGGGTTGGGGCACGGTATTAAAGGGCATGCCTCAGGGGGCATGCCCTTTGGCCAAAAGGCATGCCCCTATCATGTGATTTGACCATGTGACTTTAAAGGAATATGATTGGACAATTAAGTATACCAGTACCATAGTACAAAAATTATAGCATAGCTATAGCCCAAATTTAGTTATTTCTATTTAGTTTATCTAAACAAATTTTGTAAGTTTTTTATTTTTTATCAAAAATATTTATAATTTATAAAATAAAATATTGTATTATTTACTATTGTTTTCAATATTTCTTATTGTAAAATTATATAAATAACATCTAACTCATTTTTTTGTAAAAAGATGGGTTAGTAATTATCTATATAATTTATAATAAGAAATATTCAAAAATTAATAATAAATGATGCATTTCATAGTTTGTTAAAA
>QKWP01000034.1:478893-510283 GCA_003550325.1 Gigaspora rosea
ATGAAATTTTTGTAACGTGGTCAAAACACTGTGTAATCGTTAAAGATCTGTTAATCGTTATATATCGTTTCAAGTAATTACGATTATAATCGATTTATAGATATATAACGATTTAATGTAAAAAAAATAATATATATCGATTATAGATATATATCGATTTTTATCCAATTTAATCGATATATAACGATATTATGATATATATCGATTATAGATATATATTGATTTTATTCAATTAATCAATATATAACGATATTTTAATCGATATATAACGATATTATATAATCGATATAAAACGATTAAGTGCTATATATCGATCAATATCTATGTATAAAATTTTCTGATGAAGAGTACAACTAGCCACATGTACAACTTTTGGTTGTCTAATTTAAGTAGTCTGCCCGAAGGTTCTACACTAGCTGCCATACCTGCAACCAACTAGGGAATTGCCTATTTAAACTCTCTGGTCCAAGCTTCGCCTGTTAGGCTCATTTGTATCACTGGTTCAGCCCTCTAGTATATTAGCCAGTCAAGGATTGCCCCAGATGCCAACAAACCTTCCTTTAAAACTAGTTTATCCTCGCAAAAAACTTGGTAGAGCAGTCCCTGTCCTACACAGAGATTACCTACATTTTGGTAATTTACGCACTCACCGAAGCAAACAACTTGTAGTTAAGAAATAGCTTGCAACTGCTATTATTACCTACTTCTGCCCTTGTAAAGTTTGCTTCAGCCCCAGTACCCACTATTGTTTTTCTACCGGTCTTTGACCAATACTTTCTAGACTTCTAATCTAATTGGCCCGAAAGGGTCGATCTACCTGATATTAGGTGCTATTATAGTTTTTTTCTCTCTGGTACCTACTTCTATAACATAGGCCCTTTTCTCCGGTACCCGATCTGGCAGCCAGGTTGGTAGACCTTGTCCCTAAGATCGACGTCCAGTCCAATATTCTAGTTTTGGTAGCACTGTCAAAAATCTTTGCTACCTCCTTATTCGGGTCTTGCCAAATGGGTTTTTGTTTCATCAGTTCCTTGACAACTTCACCTGAAAACTCCCAATCGAGATGGTTACCAAGAACTACAGGTAATATACCCAACCGATCGACTGGAAACAGTTACCGGAACACAGGTCTATTTTTTCAAAAGCGTTACAAGTAGGATTTGAACTCTAGACTTGCTACTTGGGGATAACAACTTACTAACTTCCCTAAATCACTACATCCTAGTTGTCTATTTTTTTAAAAAAATTTTTTTAAATTATATTACAAAATATTTGACTAAATATTAATTTTTTAATTAAAAATTTTTAAATAAAAATGAGATAATATTTGTAAAAAAAAATTAGCTAAAAATATAAACAAATCTAAATTTGTCTTTTAAAAAAACTTAAATTTTATTAAATTATATTGTACTAGAAAATTTATAAATTTACACTAGTATTTATATATAAGTTTTAATTTTTGATTTACAATTTTGTGTATATGCCAATCAAATAATTTTTATAAACAAAAAAATAAATTTATTTATAGTTAAAATAAAAGTAGATTGAATTAATATAAGAATTAGTTTATACCAAAATTTTACAGGAAGTTTTTTTTGTTAGAAGCCAAAAGATAGTTTTATAAGTGAAAATTGAAAATACAGTCATCCCTTTATATAACTAGGCTAATGCGTAGCATTGTAGGGGCTGGAGCCAAAATATTTAAATACTATATTGTACTATATATAGTATTATTATATGTCTGGAATCCATCATATGATGTTTATCATATTACACAAACACGTTAATATGCATATGTTGTTAACATTAAAGCACAAATATAAACACGCGTGCAGATAGACAAAAAATAAGATTTACATCATATATATACAAGTATATCAAAAAAGTAAAATTTGTCAAGATTTTTACAATTGAAGCACATTAGGAAAGTAATTTTTGTATTACTTTGTATAGATACTAATTGACTGTCATTACGCTCGGCCAATTACAGTTGGGCACATAGTAGTTTTTTTTTAAAAATATACTTATAAAGGATTGTGCTTATATAATAGAACATATAAATCAGTTTTAAACTAGAGTGGTTTATATGTTTTATTATAGTTCAGAATACTTCATTAACAGCCCTACCTGTATACAAATAGAAATAGCTATTATACTATATAGTTACTTATTTTTAGAAAAATTCTATTTTTACCAAATGAAAGTTACCCAATATATAATTTTTATTATACTACAGTATGGACAACCTAGTCCCAACCAATAAAAATTTTTAGTAGCCAAATTCAGATTTTATTTTTTATACAGTACTAGACAGCAAAAACTATTTAATTTTTTTAGAGTGCGCCAAATTTAAGGCATGTAATACATACTCTGATTGGTTAATATTGTACATAACACAAGTTCTAATTGGCTAATTATAATTTTAATTATAATTTGTTTGTATATTGTACTATATTTAGTAATTTTAATAATAAATATTAACCAATCAAATTGCTTGCACGTGATCAGGCATCAATCTGATTGGTCAATTGTCCTGCGCCAAATTTCTGCTTTACTATAAAAGATGCTGAACTTTAAACCCTTATAACTTTTTTAAAAAGCAAGATATCAAAAATCTGTCTTACAAATTTATAGTTTAGGTTACAAATAATAAACTTGTAAAAGGGATTTTTAAAATAATTACTTGTTGTGAAGTTATTAAACATTAAACAATACTGAAAAAAATGGATGCTTTTTGCTGTCTGGTACTGTATATAAGTTATAAAGAGGCTAATTTGAAATTTTAGCTAATATATAAAGTAATCAAATTTAAATTGTTAAATATAAAAATAAAATTAATTGTTTAAAGAGGCCAAATTTGCTTTTTATATATATATATAAAAGATGGCCAAATTTCATATTTAATTATAAAAATACTATAACTTCAACTTGCTATAACTTTTTTATAAATAGATTTAAAAAAAATTTAAAAATGTGGAAGCATTAATTTAAGATAGTATTTTTTGTTTACTATTTTTTTTGAAGAAGGATTAGCAATTTGAATATTATCAATTTTATTGATCGGGACTAGATTGTTTGCACTGTATATACAGAATATAAATTCACATAACATCATTAAAATTCATCTACCCTAATCACTAACTAAACAATCTATAGAATCTTTAGTTTGTTATATTAGTTTGTATTAATGTATATAGTATAATAAATATTATATATCGGGTAACTTTCACCCGGGTAAAAATAGAATTTTCAAATACTAGCAATATTAGAAAAGATAATTATTACGCTAGTTATAGTTAAAAAATTTCTTTTTTTTTCAACCATTTTTTAAACAAAATTATCTTTATATAATTGAATTTAATTGGCTAATTATAAAGAGATAAACTAATATTATATAACAGTTAATAATTATAATATTATTATTTGAAAAATTTCTATATGTGTATATATACAGGCATGCTAATAAGTTGTAATATAAACTAGCTTTAGGAGTTCTAACAAAAAATATTTCTTATTATAAACTATAGCTTTTTTTCAGAACCTTTACCCTAAACTAGAGGTGCAGGCGAATCGTCCCAATGATGTCCCAATGAAGTTACTGCTTAAGCCGTAACTAGCTAAAGCTTATGTCGTAACTAGTTACGGCAATCATTGGGACGATTCACCTGCACCTCTACCCTAAACTTAACGAGGTTAATTTTTGGTTCATATGTTACACGAATTTGCAATTCAAATTATATACTAAGCGTAAAATAGTAATTTTTTTTAATAAAATGGCAATAAAATACAGTATTACATAAAAAAAATAACTTCGGCGGGTTGAAAAAAGTTCTTTAAAATTTATTATAAATTAAATTATAATTATATGTTTTATATAACTTCTATATAATTACTAATTTAATGCGTAATAACTATCGAAATTAATTTTTATTAATTTTATTTTTTGGTTCCAGGTTCGTGTAACACAAAGACAATTCATTCAAGTTCTCGGATTTTCTGCAACCCAAAACTTGCCAACTCGGTAAATTTGGCGTATTTTTGATTACAATATACCGAATTCGACACAAAGCATAAGCTGACTAATACGATAAACATCACACAAAAATAATAGAAGTAAAACATTTATATTGATTTTATAGTTCCTGGAACGTTGATTTTCGGAATCAGCAGACTGAAAAATTAATTCATTGCATTAAAATCGCATAATCATCTCGGATCAATCAAAAATATACATATTATAAGGTAAAATAATAATGGTAATTATTAAGCGCGCTCAAATACATTTATTAAACATTATAAATGAAAGAGAAAAATTATCCGAATTATTATATGTATATTACGAGTGCCTTAATTGGCGCTTTTGATTAAAGACTTATTCTAAAGTGGCATGAAAATTCAATAAAAGTTTCTTTTCCTGGTACGGATGTACATATAACCAGTATTGTCACATTACCATGTCCAAGCGTTCAAACATCCAAGATTATCCAAAGAATTTTTAAGCTTTAATAATTAATATATTTATTTATAAAATTATATATATTTTTAGGTGCTGATCATATTTTAATTGAGAAATAATATGATTAAGTTAATAAAGTTTAGAGTAATTTTAATTTATTTTTTTGTCCAAAATTGTCCAAACATGTCATATGACAATACTGCGTATAATGACTGGTTCAACCTGCCGGTAGCTATTATTCATCCCAGGGCAAGAATTAGGTGAAACAAGTAATTATAAGAGGTAAAAAAAAAGATTAAGTTTACGATCTACATAATACAATTATCGCAGTTTTCGAAATGGTTAAAAACGATCAATAAAAAATTTTTTTTGTAAACATCACGAATACTCAAATACTCAGTTACATTACAATAATCACATTGATCAAAGAATGATTCCAAATTATGTAAGGTAATTGTTACTCAACAAAAACAAAAAGGGTTTTTTGGTCATCCGAAAACAGCAATAATAAAGAAATTGAAAAATGGGTAGTTCATAATAAACAAAGTGCGCACTGTGATTATTTACGCTGCATCGACAATCCCTTATGGTGCTGTAACGAAAGCTTTGACGTTGTTGCATCAAATCTATTACATAAATTAGATTTAAATTTATAATCTGGTTTTGAACAATTAAATTAACAAAGATAGAAATTGGCTGATGTGCGAATAACCAATAAACCTTCGCGCATTCAGTAACGGAAAAGGGAGCAAATATGTAAAGGATTTGCTTATTGATCTAACACAATTTAGGGGAACAGCGACGGAATGTACACACGTACATGCGTAAGTATGTACGCACGTACGTTTAAACACTACAAGATTTCAACGCGCCATCAGCAACCAATTTATTACCAATTAAAAGATATTTTAAGTCCGAAACTTTGATGCAAAAAATTTAAACATTTGCTCGCTCGACTAGTTCAATAATCGATTTTTAATTCAATTGGTGTATTTACGATCTGCTAGTCACAGGCCAAGCGCGTGAACAAAGATTTCCCTAACCGCAAGCATAAAATGACAATGTAGTGAAACGAGCTCGTGAGCAAGAGATATCAGATTAAACTAAACCTCAATGTTTATGTAATTAAACCTGTAAATCCAATAAAATATTCCATAATAAATGAATAATTATATAATCTCGAGGAAACTTTATTTAAATAATCACACAATTACTGGAACATTTCAGATGCTTACATGAAATTTTAGATATTATGATCTACGTGATAACGTAATTTTTTTTTTAGGAAACACTTCACAAAGAAATAATAGAATAGATCAGGATTATCACTCATGTGGCCAATATTTAAAAAAACCTACATTGATTCTTTTAGCACGGGACACTATTCTTTACCGTCTATGGCTAATAAATAAAGTATGTAAATGCAAAATAATCAATAGCATATATGTACTTACTTAACAAAATGGTACTTGCGTATGTATAACCGAGAGTCATACAGTATAAAGGATTTTGGAACAAGCGATCTTATTATAAACCTTACATTGCATATTTTTACGCGAAGAAACATCTTTAAAATTTAATCATTCATAATTATATTTTTTCATTTATTCAATCAATGAAATTCAATACTTTTCTTTACTTGTTAATGGTTGTATTGCGAACAATGCATTAATATCAAAGATTTTCGTTGTTTTGAGTTTTTAATTAATTATTATTATTATTATTTTTTGTTAAGATTTAATAAATATTGTTGTCTTTTGTAATGCATGATGATACTCCCTGCTTAAGTCGCAAAAACAAACAGTTCATCCCTTAGCCTATAAGTATTGAACTGTGCGTATGCGCAAATTTTGTCTATCCCTTAAATAATAAAAGCAAATGGTCTATCAAAAACAATCACTGATAAATTTTCAAAACACCAATACGAAATTTGATCCAAAAAGATCCACATCAAGGAAGCTATCTTTAAACATATTAAATAATCAATAAGTTGATCATTGCTGTCTGATCTTTGCCAAAAAAAACGTCTAAAATTGTAACAAATAAGATGTCGCTCATTATCAAATTAAGTTGTTGGCTAATAGTAAACTAGTTAATATGCATTATCCAATATCGAATTGGAATAAGTTAAAACGTAAATCAATGCTAATTCTGTAGTTCATCAAATCATTAATCATTTTAATAAGCATTGTCTCCGATAAATAAATGATAAAGCAAACTTTCTAAAAGAGTGTGAGAAGTAAACGAAACGTACTACTAAATATACAGTACTATATACAAGTACTTACGTAAAATAAAAAAAAAATAAAAATAAAATCACTAATATTAATAACAATTACAATTAAATACTCGGGTTTCATGTTCATCCAATAACTATTTTTCGTTACGACGATTGACAAACCAACAAATTAAGCCAAATTATATCTATTTATGACAATCTTTGTGGACCCTTAATTCTGTACGTACATACGTACGTGCTGTACGTCCATGCTGTCTCATGTTTGTGTATGATTATTTAATGTGGACCCTTACACATAATTAATATATTCGCAAAATTCTCACAAATACAATGTGTAATCTAAGATATGCTTGTATTGGTGTTATAAATAAATCAATCGATAACGATAAATAAATAAATACTGAAATATATATATATTTTACATATTTACCTTATTTTTAAACTATTAAATTGTTTAATCATGTTTTGTTCCCGTAAACTAATCAGGTTTTCCTATATACAAATTAAGAAATATTTGAACCCTTTAAAATGTGAAAACTCGTTGCGTAATCACATTTTCTGGAAATCATCTATGCGATTTGTAATTGCATGATAAACATCGGTGTTTTTTAAGTAATCCATAAAATATTTATATTACCGAAATCACGAGCACTATATATGTAAAAATAGATAACATTTAACGTTAACTGTTAACTGTGATAACCGTTTAATTCAACCGACATTAAATTAATTTTAGCCCATGGTTAACATATTAAGTAGGGTTGTATAACTTACCATAAGTTATTTTTAAAATTTAAGTTACATTTCAAGTTATGTAAGCTACTGTGTAAGGTACGTACATACGTACAAACGTACGTACGCAAGTTATGTAAATTTTTTTTTTTTATATTTCGGAATAATCGGAAGTATATGGACATTATCAAAAAATTATTGCCCAATTTTAAGACCAACTTGCTTGTAATTTATCTTCTGCATCGGAAAAACTCGGATTTAGATAATAAATCTCATAACACCTAAAAATTTGCGAATTATCTAACTACTTCAAGGACAGCTAAGTAGTTTCGAAAAATTAAGAGATTTCTTAGAATGAGATTGAAGAGGTTTCGAGAAACGAACAAATTTTTAGTTAGGTATTCCAAACAACTGTAATGCTGGCTAAATTTATTCTGGCCGGCATTAATACTAAAGCTGACCTGCTTTACTGTTATCGATATCTGATATTATGTTGATCATTAATGCCCTGACTGAATTAAAACGGTTATCACGGTTAAACGGTTAAAGTATCGGGGAAGGGAAATTTTATGCAGTTCCAATCTTTATGTACATATAAAAATTTAACGGTTTTGTGATTAGTGATATTTGGATAGATATCCTCAAATTCTGGGACAAATGATAAAAAAAATTGACTGATAATTATTTTATTAATTAATATTTTTAATATTACCGTTGCTAACTAAATATTAGATTCAAAAAAAGTTGCCAGTTCGAGTAACAAAGTTCTTAAATTTTTAACAGGTTGAATTCTTGTGTGTTAAAGAATCGTCACTTTTAGCAAAAACATATTTATTATTGAAGTCCAACTTCTTTTTACGTATCATGTGAAAGCTGTTGACTGATAAGAACCTTTGCAAATAAATTTTCACAACTAAATAAATTAAGCAACTGATATAATATATAAAAAGAAATAAGCATCGTGATAAAATTGATAAAATCGTTTTATATCAATGCTATGTTTTATATACCGAACATGATGAAATCGAAAACTTATCGTATTAGTTGTCCTGAGTCCATAAATGTTGGTGAAACGAAGTTAGAATGGTAAAATTATTTCACTATTGTTGATGAAATTGGTTTGAATGGTGAAATTAGTGAAATTAATTTCACCAACATCTCTAACAAAGAATCCGAAGATCAAACCCGGTTCCAAACCCTAGACGAGAGACGTTGTTCTCAACTCCATTGTTTCCTGATTTAGAATCCTCACAATCATGTTACAATCATGTGAGATATAATAAATAAATTTTTTGCGTGTGAAATATAATAAATGAATTTTGCGTGTGAAACTACAAGAGTCATTAGGACTATTTAAACCAAAGACAAAAGAGTTTATAAACTTTTTTTTTTAGAAGTCAAATGTGCTTCTAATACGAAAAATATGGGAAATATAAGATCTTCTTTCGCGGTATATTTAATTTTCTTTACGTTATGGGGAATAATCCCAGTTTAGTTACAACTATAATACCTTGATATTTTATAGAAAAGCAACTCCAAAAAGCATGAAGAACGTGAAGGGTGGAGCACACTATCATCGCCTGTATATACTTGTAGGTTTGAAAAATATGATATACACGATTGGTATACATTACGAAAAAATACTTTATTAATATTATTGGTTTAATAGATGGATACAATCCCCCCAGAACTAATGTATGTTAACGATTGGCTTGAATTGAACATATATAGTTTTATATGTCCAAATGTTCAATTCACAACTCTGCTTTTACTTGTTAAAATTTTCTATTATAGATTACAAACAACTATATACAACAGGTAGTGGTAGCTGAGAATAAGCCGGCCAAGAGTAGGTATTTTCCTAAAAAAGATAATGTTAGTTAACAATATATTGGTATCATTCTATTTTATTTTATAAGTATTATTTAACATCTATTTCTACGCGTACGTATAGATTACCGAAATTGTCCGTTGCCTAATTCAGTAAGATAATTGCATATTATACGGTAAATGGCGTCATCCACAAAGTTATAAAAATCGATATAATAATACACGAATTTCAATTACAAAACCTTGTAAAGAAAATTATGGAGAATATATCCAAATTTCAAAAGAATCACTCAGAAAATATTTAAATAATGCTCAAGATGATTTTTTCACCAAAAGATGCGATATTTGTGAACATGTTATCCGTTTCAAGAGTTTTCTCATAAAATTTCCGAATGTAAGTCATATATAATATACAGTTTTTTTTTTTTAAAATAAAATCCTATTAAAACTATGTTTTTATTAACATAAGGAACTTGAGATCATCTGTCATTTGGAATGGAACAACCATTATAAAGTATTCGGCAATTGGAAATGTCAATTGTGTCGAAGGATGTGGAGAAGTGCTTTAACTTGGATATCACTTAGAAAATATATAGAACAAATCCCAGGAAAACAATTGAAAAAAGAAGATTATTATATGCAAGAGTGCAATAAATGTAATGGTTCTAGGAGTATCATTATGAGTTATGAAAAACTAGAACTAACAACTAGTCGTGGTCCTCACAAAAGTCATCTATGCGCAAAGTGTAAGAGTGGCTCTCTTTGTGAATTCAATTATGATGACGATTTATCTGATTAGTTTGTTTTCGCAAGATGTCTTTTAACTCAATTGAACCAATATTTTTATGCTCTAGCATTTATTATTATCATATTATTTTTATCATATTATTGTTATGTATCGTATTATTATTTTTATATGATTATTTTCACCTACCTGGTATTATTGTCACATGATTTTTGTAACAAAAAATATTTTTATACATAAAAATTTTATATACTTTGTTATTATAAAATCAATGAATTACTGTATACTTATTATGAATCATATTTATATATCATATTATTGAAATAAAAATTTTGCCAACCAAAAAATTTTGTAATTAAAAACTCTATTTATTTAATTTTAGGGAGCAAGTCTGAATTTTCAAATCCAAACTTTTTTTAAAGATCATGTTTCGGGTTCGTTATTATGAACTTTTTTTAGTCATGTCTGGTTTGGTTTGAAATTTGTTCTGAGGTTTATGGACATGTTCGAGTCCGATTAACCTTTACACTAGAAGCAGCCATATCATTATTATGTCAAAGTATTTAAAAGATTAATATCGTGAAAAGATCAAGCGCAATTGCAGACAACACATACTAGGCATAAAAAAAAAAAAACAGAAATAAGCAATGTAAAACTAGGAAACGAAAAACAGATTTTTATCAGAACTCGACCCAAATTTTTTCCCGACTCATCTAATCAACTCCAGAGAAGGAGACATGTGATTCTATCATTTATTCGCCCACAGCTGGTCTGCTGTGATGTCAGTGTAGTTCTAAACAACTCGGCCAATAATTCGCTTCTATATCATGTGTTTTTGCTATAAAAAATTCACCGGTCTAAGTTAAACACAATCGTGTCGTGTAGTGCAATGCTTTTCGATGTTAAACCGGACTACTTGTATACTGTAAAAATTAATTGAGATCAAACGGGTACCCAATTTATATTCGAATTTTATCTATCCAGGAGGGAATATTGTGTTGAGTAATACTAACTGTGCATCTCAGTAATTTATTCGCGTTTAAGACTTCCCTGGTCTGTTTCTTTGTTGATTTACACTTAGCATGAGTATGTGGTATGTAGATATAATATAGAGTAATTCTTATTTTCCAACCGATTAACAATTCTTTCTTATTAAAAGCCAGTTAGCGTATTCTATTGTACAGTGCTAAAAGTCAGCTACCATATTTTAAACCAAGATTTCGGTATCCAAACGTTGAACCTAATTTAGGTTCAACTCTGGTTATTTTGAACCTAAAATTTGGGTCAAGTGAAGCGGGCTCCCCTCAGCTCCAGCCAATTAGTAAAAACCCTCATATCGATAAGTCGTATTTATATTAACAAAATAATGACTTCAGGGATTATCTTTATATCCAATTTTTCTGCTAAAAATTTATTATTTATTTTTATGAGCAAAAAATTTCTTTTTAACTTATTATATAATCTTTAATGTTATTAATTCATTAAAAAAAAAAAAGAAAAAAAAGTTCATTAAATAAATTATTATGTTCGTTAAATAATTTCATAAAATATTTTCTTTGCAGTAAATAAATTATTATGTTCGTTAAGTAGTTCTATAAACTCTTTTTTTCATAAATAAAATATTTTAATTTTTTAATTAAAAAAAGGTCAATAAGAATATATTATATTAATTTTATACCGATTACGTCAAGTAATAATTGATATAAATTGAGAACTTTTATACATAATATCTTAACTGCTGATTAAATTTTATTGAATATGCGCTAAATGGATTGGAATCACCTTTACACTATAAGTTAGTTCGAAATTCATTACCGATTTGAGTGTATTTAAAATTTCATTTCAACATAAGCATATTTAGAATCAACTTATATTGATTCTAAAATCTACCAAGATTTTCTATTCTGACGTACAACATATAGAAAAAGTTATAGAAATAGTAAAATGAACGTATTATAATTCTGAGCTAAATTTTTTTTTAGGTATATCATGAAAGTTGAACTTTAAAATTAAGTCAAATTTTTTTGTCATAGAAAAATACTTAAAATTTTAATTTTAATCGCGGATTTTTCTCTATTTTTAGTTATCATCAACAAGATTTCCATGGATAGGCATATGGTCGAAAATATACTGTGATTATTAAAAATTAGTTGATGTAATGTGATCAAATCATATAACAGATAAGCGTATAAAATTATACGTAAAGCAATCAGGTATATATCAGATATGTGCAAAAATCTATAAGTAATCAGGTACTTACGTACGTGCGTACGGCAAAAATTTATAAGTAACCAGATTTATATACATACAAAAATTCATAAAGCAATACATAATCGGGCTAATAATCACTTCTATTCTCAACCAATATCACATAAATGATTGACTCAAATTTTATTTAACCTTTATCACTCATATTAAATAATCACTGAAATTGGTAGATTTTGTCTTATAAAATACTACTTGTTCCCAAATTTAACATTGCGGGGAAACTTTGTCGAGTATTGTAATTAATCTAAGTTTTTTATTCGTATTGATTTAATAGATAAGTATAATCATAAAATTTCAAAAAGAAAGTTTTTAGTTTCGGAGTATAGAGATTATTTATTGTCTAAGTATTTAATACGAGCTGTTCACTCCTCATTTAGTTTCTTATTATTAACATTATATAATCTATATAACTATCATGTGTCAAGAACATTTCTAGATTAGTATGAACCAGATCCGTACAGTATGGGTGTACCGGTCAAGCGATCGATCGAAATTTGCGGCCGAACCGTTGACACCCCCCGACTAATTTACTGCAGATCATAATTTTTTGATATTTTTTCGATATCATAATAAATAATTTTCTGAACGCGAATCCCTCTCCTTATTACGCGTAACCCGAAAATTTAACCTTACTGTCCCTTCTAAACTTTCGTCAGACAAAAGAAGTTTTTTTTTTTATGACAGCTATAAAGAACATTTTGCGATACCAAAATTTTTGGAAAACCTTAAATTCGATACTAGTGATCAGAAATGGGTTACCGCGGCCCGAAAATATTGCAGTAAAGATAAGTAGAATTTATTACTGTAGTGTCAAAAAAAAAACAATAAGATTAGAGGTCGGACTACGTGTCGATGCAACCGCTAAGCAACCCGAGTACGTCTTGGGTTAGTTATGGAGTACGTCTCCGCGGGCTTCTTAATCTTCGAAATAAGTTACATAAAGTCGGATTACGCGTCGATGCAACCATCTAAGCGACCTGAGTACGTCTCGGGTTAGTTAAGGAGTAAGTCTCTGGTGGGCTTCATGTTAGGCTTATTTTAAACCAAAAGATAATTGAAGAGAAGTCAATAGAAATGTGACAAATTATTTTGCAAAATTTTTATTGACTTCCCCAAATATTCCTTTTAAACTCTTATTTTTTTACCATTAAGCAATAAGTACGATTGGATGAAGTTAAAAAATTCTGGCTGGATGTTGATCTGGAAATGGCTGAGTCAGGAAGGAAATTAGCAGAGTTTATTCTGAAGCAGAAGGAAATTGAGCTAAAACAAAAGGAAGATTATCCAAAGTATGTAATATATGTATATATATTGAATACCGAATTTGGTAAAAATCCCACTAAATTTTTTTTTTTTGGTTACAGGTTGAACATTCTAAGACAGGGAATAAATGGTATAGTTATTAAATGAGCAAAAATTAAAATAGATTGAAAACCTTGATGACGATAAAGAAATAGAATCGGTAAGTCCTTAAATGGTCTTTTCTCTTTATGTCATTCGTGACACAGAACGTATATTTTTAGAGAAAGAGAACTTTCTATGAAGAAGTCCACAAAGAGGAAGTCTTTATGTCTTACTAGTAATTTGACCGAGATCGGGGACAACGAAGTAAGTAGACATTATGTGATTATTATATGGTTATTTTTTATTTTAATCAGGTTGTATCCTTATAAAAGTACTTTCTTGATGACGATGACGAAAATATTGACACAGAATTTCTCAATTACATATATTTAGATTGTAATAATAAGTAGATGATTAGAAGCAATGAATGATAATTTAACATTAAAAATATATAATTTCTACACCGAATATCTTGTGATCTAGTAATCAGAATCGCACGATTTTGGTACTATTCAATTCGTCTTGTCAAGATGAATCGAATGGTGCCAAAATCGTCTAATTCTAATCACTAATCACAAGATATCATTTTTAAAGAATACATACCGTAAAGTCTCTAAATAGCGATGCTTCGAATCTTGGCCCGAATTAAGCTTAATTCGGTCCGAAATTTGTAATTTCATTACTGCGAGATTTTACGGTAAATTAATTTTGGTGTAGTGGCTAATTCGGTGCACCAACAATATCTCACGAACCATCAATCTTTGATTGCATGGTTTTGGTACCATTCGATTCGACTCAATGAGACAAATCGAAAGGTACCAAAATCGAGATAATATCATTTAACTAATATTTTTGAAATTAATACAAGATAGTGGATAACTTTTGAAAGACTGATCTGTTTTCGATGATTTTACCATCAAAAATGACTGCCTTTAAGAGACGATTCCAACAGACTAAAATCGCTAAAATATGTTCACGAGTCACGAAATTGTTAAGATTTTCATATCATTTTTTGATGAAAAAGATTAATAAATTAATCAAAATGATACAAAAATCTTACCGATCTCGTAACCCCCGATCAGATTTTTTGCGATTTTAGAATCATCTCTCCAAGATGGTCATTTTGATAGTACAGTAAAATCATCGAATACTGGCCGGTCTAGCAAAGTTATTCTCCGTTTTATATTAATTTCAAAATTTTAAAAATTGTTTATTTTTTGATATCTTGATTAGAAACGCATGATTTTGGTATCATTCGATTCGATGAGACGAATCGAATGGTACCAAAATCTCGCGATTTTAATCAATAGTTCATAAGATACCGTTAGTGCATATCTACCTTATATAGTTTAGCAAATATCGAAAAAAAATGCAGATAACTCGAAGAGCCAATATTGTAAGTTAATGTTAGATTTGTCTTTTTGTAATTTATATTTATTTTGATTAGAGTTTGATTATGAAGTATTAATGTTATTAGGATTGATTCAATGTTATTTGGTCTTATAAAAGATAATATTTAAATATGTAATATATAATTTTGTTAGTATAGGACATCATATCCGAAACCAGCCAACAAGGAAGATGTTATTATAACTCCACTAAAACCAGTTCTTTCAGAAAAATTCCTCTCAATATTTACGCATAATTTATTACTGGTTTGTTAAATTACACTTTTGGTAAGTTAACCCAAGTTTATTTTTGTTTAAGATGTGAGGGGTGTTTCTAAGTAATTTTTTTAAACTTTAGATTAAAATATCTTAATAACTATTAAATCAAACTTGATAAAAATTTTTTATTTTAATTCTATATAGTTATAGAATTAAAATAAAAAAATTTTTATCATGATTGGTTTAATAATTGTTAAGATATTTTAATCTAAAGTTTAAAAAAAAATTTACTAAAAATAATTTGCTTGGTTTTTTTTACTAACACCTCACATATATCTTATCAATAAATTCTTATTTCGATTAAGAGAAAAGAATTTAAATTGCTATTATGGTTCTACTTGGAACAACCCAAGAAATTTAAAAATCTACATCATTTTTGACTTGTATGTAAAAGAGTTTTTTATTTATTGTAAATTTTGATTTATTTAATATAATATAACAAGTTTGTTTATATAATTTCAAAATTAGTTATTATATAACACAAGAGGGTAGATTAGAGTGTAATGTAGATAAAAGAATCTATGCTATAGAATGATATTCAAAGCATGACAATTAATATACAGTAAACATATGTTCATTGAATAGAGATTCAAGTAAACAGCATTAAGGAAATGCAGAAGGCATTTTCAAATTTTGATTTAATTATCACAGAACAAGCAAAAGACAAGACTGGAAAACCTAATCACAAGAAAGAATTTAGCAAAGGATATGCTTAATATAGCTTTAAAAAAATTTGAAGATTTTAGCAGCATATATAGAACTTTAAATACAAGCTACAAAGTGACTAGAGAAAAAAAAAGGAATTTCAAAAGAGAAAAAAAGAAAGAAATCAACAAAGCTAATGGTATTGGCACAAGGTCTTAAGCAGTTTTACAAAAATATTTATCAAGGTATCTAGTAGTCCCAGTAAAAAAACATATCAAAGGTAATACAGAAAAATTTTTAAAAGAAGCAATATTTGGAATAGTTTTAATACTTAGGAATTATTTAGATAAATCTGCTGAAATGGTAAAAAATATAAAAGTCTAGACTATACAATGTAATGATAATAGATTTTATTATATTACTTTATATTATCTGGTTTTATTTGAGATAACATAATAATACTATGCAAATTTTCATATATTATTATAAAACTATACAAACCTTTTATAAAAAAAAAATTCTGGTTTAAAAAATCCAATAAATAAATGTACATTGGCTGATTTAAAAAGTAATTCAGAGTCTTGAAATTATTTTGAAAATATTGTTGAAATTGCCAACTGTTTAAAAGTTTTTGAATTGTTATATACACTAATAGTGAGAACTTTCTATATATATGCATGTATAAATTTTATCAAGTTACTAACTTTTTTATTTAATCTTTAGAATGGACTTGAATTCAAAAAAAAAGAATTATATAGGCCAGTACAAAAGATTTGTATCTCAAGCTTTAAGTTAATTTGGTCTATATATAAAAGTAGTTAATTTTAACAACTTATTTATAATTTTTTTATATCAAATAAAATAGGTTCTGAGCTATCTTTTGATATATTTTTTGGTATTTTTTTATAAATATTTTGTTAAGCAATAAATTTTTTTAAAATTCAATTAAATTAAAAAAAAATAGATTTTTTTTTAAAAAATTTTAGCTTTTAGGCATTTTTGCAAACTATATCAAATATGCAGTATATAACATGTTTGTACTATACAAATGCATATATCAAATAAATGGCTAAAATTTTAGCTTAATTGGATCAGTAGTTGTCAAGAAATAAATTTTTAAAATTTAATGCTCAATTTACTATAGAGTTTTTTTTTTTTTTAATTTAATTAAAAAAAATTTATTGCATAACAAAATATTTATAAAAAAAATAACAAAAAATATATCAAAAGATAGCTTAGAACCTACTTTATTTGATATAAAAAATTATAAATAAATTGTTAAAATTAAAAAACTTTTATATATAAACAAAATTAATTTTAAAGCTTGAGGTGCAAATTTTTTGTACTGATCTATATCCCCTAATAATTGTGTGTTCAAGGTTAGAGACTGGCTCTGGGTTCCAGTAGTGTTCCGATCCTAAATCTGTTCATCTGGATTTGACTCTTTTAATCCCGATAAATTCAGACATCAGGATTAGAAAGTTTTATTCAGATTGATCAAAGAACTTAAATAACGAATCTAAGGATATGCCCAAAGCTAGCTTTGTATATAATCTGATGCGGATTCAATCCGGATTTAATAAAGATAGTATCGAGACACTAACAATAGCAACCTGGACGGACGGATCGAAGACGTAATTTTTATCTTCACGCGATCATAATTATTTTATTTGTAACCAATTTTAATAAAAAAATAATGCTCTCGAATTTATTAAGACAGAATTTTACTCGCTTTGTTTTGCAATAATCATTGATATATGGGTCTTTGCCTTGAAAATGATCTTACGGGACTATGTAGATCTTATGGATAAAAATTAAAGTTTCTAGCCACCCAGTAATCCAATTTAAATAAACCTTTTTATATTTTGTAAAACTCACTAAGCTCTACAAAATAAAAAAAAAGTTTATTTAAATTGGATTACTGGATGGCTAGAAATTTTAATTTTTATTTATAAGTTCTACATAGTTCCATAAGGTCATTTTCAAGGCAAAGACCCCATATTTATTCAATAAATCCCAATTCTCGAAGATGCTTTGATAGCTATGGGACTTTGTAATGCCAAACATAAATCTAATTTTAACTGATTTGTGCTTGTTCTCACATAAAACTACAGGAATCGCCTCATTAGAGATGTAACTTTGTACGTAAAATTAGTCTTATGGGCTTATACAAAAAAGCAATATTTTAATTTTAATTATATAGATTTTAAGCCAATAGGCAAATATTGAACATATCTAATTTTTTAGTGTAATATACAAATTTATAACCGGAGCCTTCTTTATTTTTCTTGTCAAGATTTATTGTTTGATAATAACAGTCTTTTATAGTCTTTTCCATAAATTTTTGTACAAACTAATATTGCGCAAGTATTCAAATGAAATTTAATAATGTTGAATGTGTTGACATCATAATGATAAAATTATCTGTAGAACAAGTATTACATCGACTCCTATTATAACGAACTGGCAGTTTGAATAGTAAAAATTTTTTATAGAGTAATTTGTTATGTTACTAAATCGAACTCTACAATTAATTTTTTTTAGATTTGAATTTTATGTCGAAATCACTAACTTATCCGAATCGGCCGAAAAATCATTTTATCGATTCGGTCATTTCCAATTTTTAGTGTTCCAAATTTTGTTAGAACATTAAAGATTGTTTTTTATGTACGGTAGATTTTGAAAATAAGCGATTTTTGACAAAAACGGGGTTGAATTTTTCTACGTTACATCTGATCTCGAAAGGTTTCAGGAAATCTGCGTCATAAACCTCAAATATCCGTTTTCCTTCATCTAACCTTCAGATTTAAAATTTTTTTTTATAACTTTTTTAATGCAACACTTATTGTGACCCTTATACAGCAATATTGTTTTCATGCATTATTAACTGGTTAGAAACGATGACTAAACCTTTTTGAAGTATAAAAAAAAATTCTGTTTCTTTAACATCTATCAAAATAGAAATTACTTTTATACAAACCTACCAATAGCAGCCATCTGATTAATTTCAGCCAGGGACGATGATTTTCTGCAAAATGCAGAATACCGCGAATTCACACATTTCTGCAGAAATTGGATTTTATCACGGATAATTGCAGAATTGACTTAAAATTTGACCAGGATCCAATCAAATTGCGCGTGGTTGTCGAAAAGTTTTGAGCGCAGTAACAGGTCGTCAGCCTATTAAAGTTAGATTTCTTCACGTGATTATATATAATCTATAAATAAATCAAAGTTCGAAACCAAAAATTTAAATTTTAAAATTTTTATTATTCATTACAATGTATAATTACGTGGTAACAGCTCATAAATCAAGCTCTGTAGTCTCCGCGACAAGAGGCAGCATATCATCACCCGATGAGACTAATCTGGTTCTCAAGTGAGTCGTTGCTCGATATTGATATTAAAAATTTGTTACCTTTTGCAAGTCTCTTACTCAGTTCGTGTTTTTATCAATTCTGAAGCAAATTTTCACGTATAGAAATCTATACTCTCGTGCCTGGAGGATTAAAATCCTTTAAGGATGTTCCTGTTTATGGTAGAATTGCAGCGATGCAAATTTATAGACCACGGGTATGTGATGCAGTTTCAATAAAATCGGCGCGACATAGATTTTACCAAATATCTATATTTACTCATGCAATAATGGATGATCATATTCATAGGGTCGTGATACAGATCTTCTCTTCGTAGCTACAGACCAGCAACAATATTTTGTCATTTCATATGATGAAAAGCAACATCAATTAATTACTGAAACAAAAGGAAATATGGAACTTCGAGTTGGGCAAGTCCCACCAACAGGAATGATGAGCGCATTAGATCCATTTTGTCGGTTAATTGGGTTGATCGCGTATCAAGGTATATTTACTGTAATACCGATAGTAACGATTGATAATGGAAAGAATAGAACCGTTCCTAATACCTTCCCAATCCGAAGAGAGTTACGGAATGCACCAGCTGGAAATCTAAGCAAATCTTTCAACATAAGGTTTCCACCATTTTTTTTTTTTTATATCATTATATCTTAGATGCATCATAATATGACAAGATTTTAATGAATTTATATTGTAAAGCTTACAGGAACTGAAGATTCTATCGATGGTCTTTTTATATAACTCAGAAATACCCACACTTGCAATTCTATATGCTGATGTACACAATCATCACGTGTCTATAAAGATATATTTTATAAAAATTAAAGAAAAAGAGTTTGCACCTGGTCCTTCATTCAAAGAAGAACTTGATGATACCACAGAGTTTTTGATTGCTGTTCCAAAAGGTTAGTGAATGTATAGTTGTTACACACAATTTGTGCAATAAAATTTTATTTTTGGTTCTTATTATTGTACAATTTTTCTATCGTTGTCGGCATTATCAATAAAAGATATTCCGTTTCGTTATATTAACTTATTATGATTGATAAAAAAATACCTAATTTTTTCAGGTGGCTTTTTGGCAGTTGCATCAAAACATATTACTTATTATGATAATAATTTTAAATCTCGAACCATACTCTTGAAACATAAAACTGCAATGAGAGGGTAATTTATGTAAATAATTTTGAATAATATGTAGCTGTTCAATAGAAAGAAAAAAAAAAACCTAAATTTATCGCATCTGTTAGGGTTGCTGCCGTAGATGACGACGGATCCAGATATTTGTTAGGTGATATCTTCGGAACGCTTTATCTACTTATAATTCCTGATATTGGTGACTTATATACACATACTCTGGGAAAGGTAATTATTATTTCTATGTGTTTTACGTTTATTATATTATGGATTAGTGTTAACCTTATTGTTATTTTATATCATAGATCTCAGTGCCACAATGCCTTCTTTATCTTGATCATAGCTACGTTTTTGTTGGGTCACATTTTGGCGATTCACAATTAATTAGGTTGCGTCAAACACCGAACGAACAAGGTGTATTATTGGATGTGCTTGATACATTCATTAACTTATCACCTATAGTAGATTTTTGTGTAGTAAATCTGGAACGACAAGGACAGGTTTGTTTCATCCGCATAATTAACTCTCGGAAAATTCGACTTAATTGATTATTATTTCAATATAGGGGCATATCATTACATGCTCTGGTGGCACTAAAGATGGTTCATTACGAATCATTCGCAATGGTGTGGGTATTACTGAACAAGCTGTGATGGAAATGCCTGGAATTACAGGCGTATGGTCTTTACGCCCATATTACGATTCTCCGTAAGTGTTATTTATATTATTATATCTTTATAATAAAAAAAAAAAAAAAAACTGAAAGAATTTATTTCACAGTTGCGATGACACATTGGTCATATCGCTCATTGGTGAAACACGGGTGCTAAGATTAGAAGAAGGAGAAGAGTTACAGGAGGTCGATGAATATTTTGGCTTTGACATGAGTCAATCAACTATTGCAACACGAAACCTTGTGGGGAATTTGCTTGTACAAGTAAGAACATGTTGATATGGATTGTTTTCTATAAATAAATTTTCGATTGAGAGTAAAATTATACTTTCATTATATAGGTTACTCAATATCAAGTGAGACTTATTGATTTAGACAATCGGAGACTGGTTTCTCAATGGGACCCTCCGCATAACAGTAAGATTACTGTTGCTGATATTAATCCAAGCCAAGTTGTAATAGCGATCAGTGGTGGGATATTGATATATTTTCAAGTACAAGGAATGGAACTTGTTAAGATAAAGTAAGTTTGTGTCAAATTCCTTTATATGTCTGTTACGAAATTAACTATTTATAAATTAATGTTACATAGCCAGAGGAAATTGCAATATGAGATAGCATGTATGAGCATCAATCCATTAGATCCTATTCATCCAGAAAGTTCATCAATTGTCGCCATAGGATTGTGGACAGTGGTTGGCGTGCAAGTGCTAAGATTACCAACATTAGAGATAATCGCAGATCAGCCACTTGAAGGTGCTTCAATGACTCGTTCTGTGCTCTTATCCACTTTCGAAAACAATCATTATCTTTTGGCAGCGTTAGGTGACGGGCAACTGTTTCATTTTATCCTTGATCCAACAACCGGACGATTATCAGAAAGAAAACAACTGTCGTTAGGAACTCAGCCCGTTATGCTTACCTCTTTTACGTCCAATGGATTGAGTCACGTTTTTGCTGCGTCAGATAGACCAACAGTTATTTACAGCAGCAATAAAAAATTACTATATTCTAATGTCAACACCAAGGTCATTATTTATTTCAAGGCTTTATATTTCATGGAAAATATAAGAATATAGTGCTAATATATTTTATTATTTTTAACAGGATGTTACATATATGTGTCCGTTCAAACCGGCATCCATGACGACCTCATTGGTAATCACGCATGAAGGAGGATTGACAATAGGCAGTATTGATGAGATACAAAAGCTTCATATTCGAACAATACTATTAAATGAAATGCCTCGTCGTATATGCCACCAAGAAAGCACGCATACACTCGGAATACTAACGATAAGACTTAATTCGAACAATGAAGAAGAAAATTTGAGGTATTTTAAGATATTGGACGATCAAACATTTGAATGTGAGTTAAATTAATTTAATTTAAACTTCAGCGATTAATAACTGCCTTTTTTTGTTTTTGTTGTGTGTTTTTTTTTCAATTTTTTATGTCTCAATTTTTTTATGTCTCAATATTTTATGTCTACATTTTAGTTTATGATTCATTTGAAATGCAACCAAATGAAGATGTTCATTCTTTAACTTCAGTAAAATTTGATGTAAAAGAAGATTCTCCAGAGTACTATGTAGTCGGAACTTCATTTATTGTTCAAGGGGAAACTGATGCTAGTAAGGGTCGAATATTAGTTTTCCAAGTGGAAAGAAATGAAATGATTTGCAAATTACGATTGATTCACCAGAAAGAAATGAAAGGAGCAATTTATTCATGCGGACCGTTTGGTGGAAAATTATTAGCTTCCATTAATGGAATGGTAATGTTAATTACATATTAATATAATAATATTCAGTGTGAATTCTCTTGATATACTTTTCGCTAAATTCTTAATAATAGGTCTCAGTTTTTGAATGGAAAGCAACTGAAGATGGGAATGCAGATTTAATACCCATTTGTAGTAATAAAGATTTTTCATTGGCACTTCGTGTTGTCTCACGAGGACATTTCGTTTTGGTCGGTGATCTATTTAGATCTATTAGTCTGTTAGCTTATAAAGAATCAGATAAAGACAATAGATCTCTCGAAGTAATCGCCAAAGATAATAATCCTCATTGGATTTCTTCTGTCGAGGCCTTTGATGATGACGAGTTTATTGCCAGTGATAGTACAAACTATGATTTTATCACATTTAGGAAAAATGATGATACAACGGATGAAGATGAGAGGAGAAAGTTGGAAACACATGGATTCTTTCATCTGGGCGATTCAGTTAACCAAATACGACATGGTTAAATTTTAAACATTTTTTTTTTGTCTATCATTTAGTCATCAACATTTATTAACAGATTTCTCACAACTTTCAGGTTCTTTGGCGATGAATGTTTCAGAAACAGAACCAGTGGGGATTTCATCAGAATTGTTATATTGTACGTCATCTGGAGCTATTGGTGTTATCGCATCAATACCAGAACAAAAATTCAAATTCTTGAAAAAATTAGAAGTAAGCATAGATAAAGTCATCGGCAGTATTGGCGATTTGAGTCACAAAGAGTATGTTTGGTTTCGTTATCTTTATTATTAAAAAGCTGCCTTTATAACTCACTGAACGTACTCTATTTAGATGGCGCAGTATGAGAAAGGGGAATAAGCTTTATGAGGCTCGAGGATTTATTGATGGTGATCTCATCGAATCTTTCCTTGACAGATCCAGAAGCGAAATGGTGCAAATTGCTGAAGAATGTGATATGAAAGTAGATGAACTATTGAAAATTGTTGAAGAGTTAACGAGAATCCATTAGTCATCACGTCTAATAATAGTTATTATAAAAAAATTCGATTCATTAATCATTGTAATATTTTCAGCATATATCATAGCATTTATTATAAAATATGATATTTTGTAATTGATAACATTTTTAAGAATTTATTTGCATAAATAAAATTGGTTTACTCCATTTTCAAATTTTGATATTAACCAATAAGGTTATAGCACTTGTATGATTATTATCATTACAGCATTATCAGATAGCTTTATCAGTTATAGCAAATATAGAATTACAACTATTTTAATGTTGACTTATCTGTTATACATAAGAACGATTCATCACGTTCTTATATTTTAAAAATCCTATGTGCCACATGGGGTGAACTTTCACCTTGTCTAATTAAATAATAATTTGATAACGCACCCTAAGGTTAGAGGTAGGTTAGACAGTCAAATTATTAGATAATTAGATAGCTGATAGGGGTTGTAGTACATACGCACCATCCAATACGATACTTAAGGCAATTCCTTTTATTTATATAAAAGGCAATCTGATCATTTTCGGAGATTTTTTCCCAGGCACGAGATCAGCACAACTTGAGGCTTGTAAAAATAGTTTCAACCCAACCGGTTTGCGCATTTGCGCTTTCATTAACGTCTGATTTTATATATTTTGTTAGTAGTTCTGCCTTTCTCTGTCTTTTTCTTTTATATATATTTTTTTCTTTATTCGTCTACGAATATTGTAAGTATTCTTAAAAAAATGATGCACCCTTATGTTGTTGCAAGCATACTTGTCGGTGGCGCTGTTGTTTGCTATACTGCATATATTCTTTACAAAGAATTTACGGAAGTGCCACAATATGAATATGTTTTCGCTGACGGTCCAAGAACTGGTAAAGACTCTAAATGGCGTGCAAGTAAAGGTCAATCAAACGAGCACCAGAGTAGTGACGACGAAAACTTGTCTATTGTTGGTTCTGAAGAAAAGTCTGGTATTAGGAGGAGAAGAAGGGGATCAAAAGACAAAATCCGTAAAAATTTAAGCAATAATAGTCATGTGAGTTTGATATAATGATTTGATCAAGTGTCTTTACATTTATATAATAAATAATATTTTCATTTTATTAGAGTGATGATGAGCAAGAACTGCTGGACAGGCTATCATATTTGAATGCAGTAGAACAAGAAATCGAACGTAAAAAACAACAATTAGCCAATGAAGAACGTATTCTTAGTGAAAGGGAGCGTGAAATTGAAAAAAGAAGGCAAAATTTGTCACAATCTACTCGTTCTAGTCGCTCAAGCTCACACTCTGATTTATGGCAGAGTATAAATTCACCTATTGGTGCCACACACTCTAACCATTCTACAACCTCCACTTCCACCCACGGATTCGAGGATGATCAACCATTGATAATCGGAAATCCAGATGTTAATTCTTTGCATTCAGCACCACCCACTGATAAAATGACGAATAGTTCTGTAAACGAAGAGCATAATTCTCTATCTGACTCATTCGCACATGCAGTCCTTTCGCAGGACTTGTCACACATTAGCTTGCAGCAACAAATGTCAGACACTAATCCCGCATTTGTAATTCATCCACCTGCTCCTTATTCGGTAGCTTCTAATTCGACTGTCTCTTCAAAACAAAGCTCACACAACACAATTCAAGAGCCAGAACAACAACTTCAACAACAACAATTGTTGGGATCTAATGCTCTTCCCGATCAATCACCTTCCTTATTAAAATCCGTTCCTACGGAAGAAACATGGTCTGAAGTTGGGTCTATTATCTCTGAGAATCTTGGAAGTATTATGTCGTCAATTGTGGATATTGACATGGAAAATATAGAGCATTGAAGTTTTTAACTTCTTGTATTCTATTTCTTCAAAGCAATGAATTTTTCTCTTTGTTAATATCGGACAATTATCTGTCTCCTTAGATATAGTATACTAAGAGACAACGAAAAGAAAAACTTTTGTACAAATATTTGCATGAATATTCGGACTATATATTATTAAGATATATATAACTGGAAGAAAATTTAATAGTAAGCTTCTTAAACTTTTTTTCATCATAGCACTGGTCTTGTCCTAAGAAATTATTAAGATTAATGTTAGAGCAAGAAACGTAATTAAATTGGATCGGTATCACTAGATTCGTTTAATTTGTTATTAAGATAAATATATAAACATACTTAAATGTTAATAAATTGTTATCATTAGGCCATACAAATTTGATTACAATTTTTTTTTTAAAAAAATTTAAGAAAGTTTTATCTGAAAATTTTAACAATAAAATAAGGTTGTACAAAGTTAATTGTTTTATTTTTTTTAAATCAATTAGTTTTACAAAATTGACCTTGTCAGAACAAGACAAAAATATTTGATAGATTAATGGGAAATTCTATTTTTGCCCGGGTTAAAGTCACCCGATATATATTATATAAGTTCATATAATATTATATAATGTCTACGTTAGCTACTAACAAACCAATCTATAAAATTACATATCAGATATCGAGTAACTTTGACCTGGGTGAAATAGAATTTTCCTTTTTAATTACTTTGATAAAGCCTTCAAAAATTACCGGAATGTACTTAAATCCACTTAATGTTAAATGAATTTTGAACTCCAAAATGACTTAATAGAAATTAAAGGTTTGATATGGTTTTCGAAGTTATTTTTCAGACCAAATCGGCCGGCACTATATAGCTAATTCCAGCTAACATTTTTATTATTAGTTTTTTTTTTATATATATATATATCATATATATATATTATTATTCTTTAGCTAAATGTTGTTATTTTGAAATAAAAGCTTTGTTAGTATTGTATATTTATACTTTTCTTTAATTTGTAGGCATTTTTAAGCAAATTGTTTAAAAATTTGCTTGTAGTTTTTTTTTTTTTGAAATTATAAGATTTTGTTAATAATTTGTAGAAAATGCTTCTGAGGGTTTTTTTGTACATGGTTCAAGCAATTTAATATAACCAAGTTATTCAATTACAAATTTTTCAAGAATAGAATTTAGATTAATTTATTTGCAATCTAAACCTATAAGAATGATTAAAAAAATATTTTTTTTTACTATGCAAGTAACATCTAATCGTTTTGTTAATTTACTGTTTGTATATTAAAAATTGTGTTAGTTGGATAGCTATAAAGTATTTATGAACTTTATCAACCTTATAAGTTACAAATAAATCTTTATTTAAATACCAATTTACTAATACAACTACTTTTGTACTTAATAGCATTCTTTTTAGAATAACTTCAACAAATTATACAAATAGCATCATCCTTTTATATTATATAGTATATATTTAAATCAATTTTTATAAATTAATTTTTATTTTTAACTCTAACCAAATACTATTTATTTTATTTATAAAATCTATTACTGTATTTAAACAATGCTACTATATACTCTATTTAAATTTTTAAAATATTGGTTTATTGCAATATATAAATATTTTATTCAAATTAGTACGATATTATTAAGCAAAAAGTATACAATCTTGTTAAAATTTTAAGTACAAAAAATATTACTAATAAACAAGTAAGTTATATTAGAAACCCAAATAGTATGGGACAGCACAAGATATTTACTGTACTAAATTTGATTAGAACACTATAAAGCATCAACTTTTATATAAAAATAGGCACCAAATTTAATGAAGATACTATAAAGCATTTACTTTTATATATAAAACAGGTGCCAAATTTAGTAAGAACACTATAAAGTATCTACTTTTTACTAGATGAGCCAAATTTAAAATAATGTAAACAAAAATAATTAGTTTTTATTGGTTTATGCATGTAGATTAGTGCTAAGTTTTTGGTTATATATAAAATAAACAAGGTTTAAACTATTATAATACAGTTAAAAATCAAAATAAAAAATCCTTTTTTAGAAATATAGTTTGGGTTCCAAACTATTAATTTGAAAGAGGGTTTTTTGATTTAATAAATTTTTGTCAAGTTATAATATTTTTAAAAATAGGCTTTCTGTATATGATATTATATATATAGGCTAGGTGCTAAGAAAAAGTCCGAAAATGACAAAAAAAAAAAGATCTTCAGAAAACAATTTTTTTTTCAAGTTAAAGTGCCCACTTTAGAATGAGCTTTTATTCAAGATATATCAGATCTCGGCACCCTACATGGAAGAACATCTAACATTTGTATATTGATGAGAGTACAACTAGCCTTACTTGCAACTTTTGATTGCTTATTTAAGTAGTTACCTGAAGGTTCTATACTAGATGCCATACCTGCAACCCATATACTGGCATTGCCTATTTAAACTCTCCAATCCTTGCCTTCTACTAGTCTGTCTTGTATTACTTGAACTCTGTTCCAGATACTAACCACACCTCTTAGGACTAGTTTATCTTTAGTGAAAAACTTGGTAAAATGGTTTCTGTTCCACTTAGATATCACCTATATTTCAGTAACTTATGTATTCAATAAAGCTTATACTTGCAGTTAGGGATTACCTTGAACTGCTACTGTTACCTACTTCCGCCCTTGTGAAGCTTATCTAATCCCAGTACCTTCCTTTTCTTTTTTCAGTTTTTTTCTTCCAGAAGTTTTTTTTTCTCTGGTTTTAGGCCTATTTCCAATTTGAAGAAATTGGTTTACCATTAATAAACCCAATGATTTCTCTTTCTAGTATATGCTTCCAAATCACATGTTCTTTTTCTCTAGTGCAACTTTAGTGGTCTAGTTGGTAGAGTTTACTATAAATTCTTGAGGAATCATACATTTGCTTCTGGTTAGTCCACTACTGATTAGTCCTCGTCGAATTCCTGTTCAAGCACTATTGAAAGTTCAGCTACTTCTTCACTCAGGTCTTGCTAAGATGGTTTCCTTTGTTTTATGATTCTGTATGTAATATAGTACCAACATCCCTAGAATTTATACACCTTGATTTTGTACATAATATAGTACTAGAGCTCCTAATACAAGTAGGTATAACCCAGATTACAGATCTACAATTCAAGTTCAGAGTTCAGGTTACTATAATGCAAATATATTTTTTCAAAATCGTCTCGAGTAGGATTTGAACTCTATACCTTTTGTTACAACTACTTGAAAGGTGATAACAATCCAACTACACTATATCATTACATCCTTTTAGAAAACAAATTTTATATTATAAATTATATAATAAATACAAATTTTAAAGAGCTATACTGCATAGTGATACAAATTGAAAATCGAATTAATCGATTAGTTGTAAAGTTGACAACTAATTGATTTGAATTTTACAAACCCAACTTAGTTGATTAATCGCTAATCGATTAATCGATTGGCCAACTAATTGATTAATCAACTAATTAATTGATTAATCAATTGGTCGTTTAATCAACTAATTATATAAAGAATGTTAATCTAGCTGTTTTCAGTTGCTATCTTACGTGGATTTTACCAAGTTTCATTTATTATTTATTCAATTAATCAATTGGTCAATCGATTAATCAACTAATCGATTAATTGATTAGTCGATTAATTGCCAACTAATCGATTAGTTGAACAAAATCAATTAATCGATTAGTTGGATAAAATGATTTATTAACTAATCAATTGAAAAATTTTCATCGATTTGTATTACTAATACTGCATTTCAAATTTTATTCTAAATTAATTTATACAAAAAAAACCCCTTTTGAAAAAATTGTTATTTTTGGTCCTTTTTCTAGTACCTAGCCCATATATATGTTGTATATATCAATTTTTTTAAGTGCAGATAACCTGCTTTTGATTGTTAAATTCATAGTAACTAGTGCTTTACAACAAAGATTTATCAATTTTTGTTGTTTTATTTGTTTTATTAAGTTTTTTTTAGTTTAAAACTACTAGTTACTAAATTTACTTTAGTTTAACTTTAAGTAATACTTTGTCTATTCTGTCTTAAAGTTGTCTATTCCTAATATTAACAAGTTTCTTTTTATTAAATTGTTAGTTTAAAAATTTATATGATATTTGAAATAGTAATAATTAAAATTATAATATATTAAAAGTAAAATTTTATTATTCAATATTAGTTTCTTAGAAAGATTAAATTTTTTATAGTTTTTATATATAATTTATTTTTAAATTTTAATGTTTATTAACTCTTCCTACTAATTCCTTTTTCCAAAAAACAGTACAGAAAAAAAACTTAGTATAAAGTAAAAACTATATTAAAAAAAGTGCCTAATACAAATAATAAAAAAAAAAGGTTATTAAAATAAACAGTAGTTTAATGCTAGTTTAATAGACATACTTCATACAAAATTTGTTAGATAGAAGGTTAAAAAGAAAACTTTATTTTAAAAAAAATTTTTTGTCAAAAATTTGGGAATTCCCTCTAGACCCTGTATTGCAAATCTATTTTGATCGATCTAATTTTGTATCGATAAACAAACAAACAACAATTAAACAAGTAAACAAACAACCCAAATTAATCCAAATTTTTGGGCTGATTTTAGGATACATGTGATCAGGCCAATAAAAATAGACCATAATACATGTGATCTGGCCAATAGAAATGCATAATATATACATGGGTAGGATGAAAAGTTTTGTCAGTAAATCAATATCTTGATCATTTTTAAATATACAGTTTTAAATTTTGGGAAAATAAATTTGTCGCACCCGCGACATGTCGCACCCCTGGTTCGGCCAATCAAATCGCACGATTTTATAGCAAAAAAAATTTTTTTTAAAAATTAAAAATTTTACATAATAAAGTGTAAAATTTATATAAAATAGCATGCCATATAATGTAAAATTTTATTCTGAACAACTTTTTCTAAGTCATAAAGATAGATTGTCTTAGTAAAAAAACGTTTTATAAGAAAAATCAAAAATTTTCAAAGTTAGCACATATAAATCTTTTTTTTTACTAAAACAATCTACCTTTTTAACTTAGAAAAAGTTGTTTAGCATAAAATTTTACATATAATTCTTATACGTAAAGATAGATTTATATTAGTAAAACAAAAGTTTTATATGTGCTAACGTTCGAAATTTTTGATTTTTCTGATAAAACGTTTTTTTTACTAAGATAATCTATCTTTATGACTTAGAAAAAGTTGTTCAGAATAGAATTTTACATTATATATTTTGATATCGCTTATTTATCTTTACATTTAACTAGTAAAATTTTGAATTTTTAAAAAATAAAATTTTTTGTTTACAAAATCGTGCGATTTGATTGGCCGAATCAGGGGTGCGATATGTCACGGGTGCGACAAATTTCTATTCCCTTAAATTTTATATATATTAATATAGTGGTTATAATGAATTTATAAAAAAAATTTTAATTAATTTTAATTAGATAGTTGTTGAAAAAATTGGGTTTTAAATTTATTAATTTAACCAATTGAAATTTATTATTATAAAAATTTAAATTAAGTTATTTATGTTAAAAATTTTTATATAATAAAAAAAATTATATGAAATATATTTATATAATTAATTAAAATTTAATAAATAAATTTTATTTATAATTATTTGAAGTAATTTTATTATAAATTAAATATTTTACTAT
>QKWP01000034.1:513431-558965 GCA_003550325.1 Gigaspora rosea
AATTTTAATATGTTAATTTAAAAATAAATTATATATTTAAAAACTACATAACTGATTTTAGTATTAGTTAAATTTTTAGAAAAATTAATTAAATTTTTAAATTTTTTTTATATATACTTAAGATAAAGTTTAATTAATTTTTATGTAAAAAAATTTGCAATATTTTTTATATAATAAATTAAAAATTTAATATTTTAAAAACTATTTGATAAAAATACTTAAAATTTTTTTTACATATTTATTATAACCACTATATTTATATATATAAAGGTTAAAACTGTATCTTTAAAATTGATCAAGATATTAATCTACTAACAAAACTTATCATCCAACTCATGTAAATTATTCAATTTTACATGAGAATTTCTTTGAATATCCAAGGTAATACTCGTTATACGTACCAAGGTGCGAAAAAAAGTTCCGATTATTACTGAATAAAAATAAAAAAAAAAACAAAAAAACAAATAGGACAAACCAAAAAAGTCACTATTTATAACTGTGCCCAAGAGTTTTCAGAAGATTTTGTCTTGGATTCTGGAAAACTTATATGCCGTTTTTGCAACCACAGTATTAATTACCAGAATAAAGCTTTTGTTACTAAACATAAATACTAAGGTTCATAAAAATAAATGTTAAATATGCTTTATTTCAATTAATGAAAATAATAATACATAGTATTCTGTTACACTAGAAATATGATCTGTTATCCATTTTCATCTGTTTTTATATTAAAACAGATGGAAACGGATAACGGATCACATTTCTATGTTATACAATAATTATATGAATTTATATGTTTGTAGCCATGGTTACTGTAACCACGTTTTATAAAATTGTTAATAACTCAATATTTTACTAGGGTAACCCATGTTGTATTACTAACGAAAAATGCTCCTCTCGCGATTTTGTAATAAATTTGACTTTAACCCTAACCCTAACTCTAGCCAATCACAACTTTAACCCTAACCCTAACCCTAACCCTAACCTTAATATTATACTAACCCTAACCCTACCTATATTATATTTGGGCTTAGTTATGAATCCTGGTTATTGTAACCTATGGTTACAAATATATTAATTCTAATTATATTATGGTAAATAATAAATTTTTTAAATAGTTTATATTCCAAATATCTAAAATTTTATCCAAATTTTATCCAAATATTAGTAAATTTTTTTATTCAAATTTAAGCTAATACTCAAATAAATTTTTGCAATTTGGCATCCAAATTTTTGCAGGTTCCTGTTATGTACAAGCAAGTATAATATATTACATGTGCCCAAATAGAAAACATCTAGAAGCTATAGAACTTTCTAGAAAATACTATAATTATATTCATATTCTTGGTTTATTATCAGATAGTTAATGATATTATAGTTAAATTACATATCATAGTAGAGTTGTGAACTGCAATACAATATAGAACTATAAAGATTAGAAAAAAGTTATAACTTAAAATGGGTTTAGAATTTAAGTACAAAAATTTTTTCTTAAAATAATATGAAGAACAGGCACATATTCTAAAAAAAGTGAAAAACAAAATACTCAAAAAAGATAAAGAATTGCTAAGTATATAGAACTAAAAAAAGTAAAAATAATATATATAGTTAGACATCTGTTAGAAATATATAGCTAGATTGAGCAAAAGAAAGCTAGAAATCTTGAGATCATAAAGGAAGAGCGTGAACTAATAGAAATGAAAGTAGAGTTAAAAAAAAGTGTAAATCTTTCTATTAGTGGAAAAAAATACCAAAAGCAAAGAAAAAAAATTAAAATCAAAGAAAAGACAAATTTTAAAAAAAAGTTTTTACTGGATTTGAAATATAGTATTACAAACTACAGAATAGAAAAAATTGAAAAAAGGTCAAAGAAAAGTAAAACACAAGTACAAAAAAAAAGACCAAGGGAGGAAACAATTAAAGAAAAAGTATTAGTTGGTAGAGTAACAAAAATAGTTAAGAAAGTACAAGGAATATAGTAATAAAGAATAAAAGAGAAGTCTAGAAGTTTTCTAATAAAGAGATAAGAATAGATATAGAGAAAAATATAAAGAACCTTGCTGCACATTTGTTAAAGTTAGTTTTAAAGAATAAAAGCTTTAGGGTTGCACAGTCCGGTCTAGTCCCTAAAAGGACCGTTAATATAGTATTTACAGTCCCAGTTTGGTCCGGTCCTTTGGTTCCATAACTGTCCTTAAATGATTACATGTATAAGATTTTATTGGCTCTAAATAACATAATTATTTACTGTCAGATGTAAACAAATATCATATGATCTATATTATACCTGATTAAAAAATTTGATTGGGTGATACAAACATTACAGTTATGTTTACAAGGACTGGTCCTTTAATGGTGCCATAGTTCTTATCGGTCCCAGTTCAGGACCGGTCCTGGACTAGTTTTTTTCAGGACCAATGCATCTCTAAAAAGCTTTAGCATCTTACAAGAACTTTATAGTAATAAGAAATTAAATGAAATTTTCATTAGTAAAACAACAGAAAATCAATACAAACAAAAGTGTAAACACACAAAAGGAACCCACAAAAATTTGTCTATATTTTACTATTTGGGATATACTATTAAAATTTAATAAAAGACATATTAGAAAATGTTTGTACATTTTTGATAAAGCAAATATTATATCCTAAAGTAATCAAGAAGAAACCAAGGCAGTATATTTAAGAATTAAACCAAAAAGTAAAAAAAGAAAACAAGAGCTTATTAGTAGCTGGACTATAGCTACAAAAGATAGAAACTGATGAGAATTAATACAGGTTTTTGTAATAGAAAAGGACTTCTTAAGTATAATCATTATAGCGACAGTTGGAAATGTGTCTAAAACTGCACTAGAGGCATTGATGCTAAGACAAATAAAAAAATATGGTATTAAATTAGCTTTTATTCCAAATAATAAAAATGGTAACCCAAGGAGTTTAGCTTATCTATACTTTAAATCCAAAGAAAAAATAAAGAAGACAAAAAGAATAAATCTTTTTTATTATTATACAGTATATATTTATTCTGAATACGAGATTTTTATAAAAAGAAAAGATCAAACTACATCCAGGAGATAGTTAAAAAAATAACTAGAAAAGAAGAGATAACTAGGAAAATTAAAGAAAAAATTCATAAGAAAAGAAAATGATATAAAAAACATAAACCAAAAGGAACTACAAATATAATTCAGCTACCTTTGTGGCCTTCCCGACTAATTACACTCTGACTCGAGCAATTGCCCACCAATAGGCCAAGCCCTTTGAAAAATTAGCATTTGGTCCATAATGTGGATCAAATACAGTACACCTACAAACAATATTTTAACCATTCAAACCTAGGTGAGTCTTGACCACTCTAGTAGGTTTAGGTCGCTGATAAATTAGTCTAAGCTTCTATTCTTGCATGTAATTTATGTATTTGTCTCTGTACAATTTAAGTTTTTCACATTATATGTAATTACTTATATAAATTACCCAATAAAGATATAAGCAAGGCCTCACCTTAAAAAAAAAAAAAAAACAAATATAATTAAAAAAAAGGAAAAAGTAGAAGTTCATTCTATACAAGCAAAAAAACAAAAACTAACTTTTAACCAAAACTAGATCTTGGAATAAAGCATAAATATGGACAAAAAACTATTGAAGAAAAAGAGAAAAGCCAAAAAGAAAAAAACAAGAAAGCTCAAATAGAAGAAAGTAGTCTAAGAAAAATGTTCCTAGACATACGAAAAAGGTTTAAAGTGCTTAAGCAAATACTTGCTCAACACTTCTAAATTGTAGCTGCAGGTAAATCAAAAAAAAGTAGCAAGACAGAAAATCCTGCTAATGTCTTGCAAGAAAATACTTAGAAGCAGGAACTTTGTAGTATGAAAAAAATTGTAGAGGATTTTAGTAGATTAAAGTTAGGTGTATATAATATTAATAGGTTAAGACTTAATAGAAGAAAGTTAGTAAGACTAGCAGAATTCAGTAGAAAAAAGAATATAGATACTATTGGAATTACAGAAATGAATATAGAAGAAAAGAAAGGGAAATGAATTGAGACAAAGCACTTAGGATATACAAGTTTTAGTTAAAACGAAAAAAAGACAAAAACAAGGATGTGGGTATAGGAATTCTAATTAAAGAAAAGTATCAAAGAATATAGAAAAAGTAGTAAAATATACTCTATATATACTCAAAATAGAATTGTTCTTTAGGAAAGTTGTACTACAGATCTGAGTAGTATACCTGCTACTCAGGGTTGGCATGAATGGAATTCGAACAATAGAAATCTGTCCAATATCCATTGTCCGAATGTCCGATCAAAAGCAATGGACATAGGATTGGACGTAATTGGTTAATCATATGATATTAAATCGGTTCATATAATTAGTCATTTAATTTAACATGTGACAATTAACCAATAGAATTGCATCTGTAATCAACAAAGATTTTAGTCAATCGTAATAATAAAAAGAGTTTTTTATTTATTAAGCGTTGTGTTATAGAACTTCATAAATAAAGCTATACTTTTATTAATAAACCAACTCTTTTCAGCAAAATAATTCTGTACATATATTTATTATATCATCCTTTAAAAGATTAGTATGTACGTATGTACGATTATATGAGGCGCAATTTTTTTTATAATAATCATTATGTGTTACAATTAATTAAATGATAAGGGATCCATTCAATCTGTTTAAGTTTTGTTCCATAGTGTCCAAGTTTTAAAACCATTTCATAATGTGATCGATTTATATGTATCGGCTGGTGGGAAATTTGATTTTTTTAAATATGAATGTTTGAACAAATAGCAAAAAGTTTCTATTTAAACTATATACATATAGGGATAGTTTCTCAAGCTAAAAATAAAAAAAATAATCAATAAACATAGATACACTAAACTAAACCAATTTTTTATATAGTTTTCGCCTTGGTCATGAGCAAATCAGCATTGGACATATCATCGGACATTGGAAATTGTCTGAATTGTCCTATGAACGTGATTGGACATTGTCCAGTATTGTCCAGTGACAACCATAGCTGCGCCACATAGAATATCGGAATTGCTAGGGTTGCGACCCAAACCCTTTTTTTTAGTTACGGCGTTTCTATCTAGTTCAGGTTTGGGATTCGGTATTTCTACCTAGTTTGTAGTGCTTGGATCCAGATTACAAAATCTGGATGTATCCGGATATAAAAAGGATAACAGATTTTATTTTTGTAAAGCGGATAATAAATCCGGATATTTATTTTAGCTATTATAAATCCGATTTTTTATCCGGATATTATATGCTAATCAATATCAGCCAATCAGAGAAGTTTAACGTGACTTTGATCAGAAAAGTATCATTAATTCTAAAATTTTCTCGTTTCTCGAAATCTTTTCTATTTCTTCCGGTAAATTACCTAACTCTCCAGAAACTATATCGCTGACCCCAGACTGAAGGTTCGAAAATAGCGATGTAATTTCCAGAGAGTTAGATAATTTACTGGGAAGCAGAAAAGATTCAGGGAAACGAAAATAACTGTAAAGCAGGATATCTGCATTAATTTGATTCGCATAGTATATGGAGTATCTAGTGTTACTCATATAAAGTTTATTATTCGTAGATCACATTAGTAAGTTTTAAAATATTCGACATGTTGAATAACATAATTAAATACTGTCCAACATGTCAAGCTTTTCAATTTTGACCGGCATCATTTAATAAAAAAAAAATTTTTAGAATTACAGCAATTATCATAAATTCTGGGATACCTGAAAATTTTCTCGTTTCCTGAATCCTTCCACTAATTACCTAACTCTCTGAAAACTATATTGCTATTTTCGAAAGACAGAGATGTAGTTAGGTAATTTACCGAACGAAACAAAAAATTCTGTGAAATGAGAAAATTTTTAGGTGTCACAGAATTTATAATAATAGTTGTAAATCTGGATACAATCCGGATTATAAACCGGATAACTAACACATATCTGGATATAAATTCGGATTAGAGAAAATGAAATAGGATATATATCCGGATATCCGGTTTAGTATCCGAATCCAAGCACTACTAGTTTGGGCTCATGGCCAAAACTCAAATATAGTGTCAAACTCAAAAACTATAAATTATTAAATAATCGTGCATTTGATACGATAAATTTGACTTTTAATCGGGTATATCCAAGTTCAACATTGATAATCTAAAGATTGAATCCAAGATCAGATAATTAAATGTAGCTAAGCCAGCATAACGAACTTCTATTGTGATTGGCTGATTTTTGTAGATTATTTCGTTATACTAAAGTATTATTAAAGTACCGATTTTCCGCTATGAGAATCACAGGTTGTAGTATAAAAATTTAGAAACTATACCTTCTTTTCTATAAGACGTTAAGTAATTTGGTAATCGGCGAGATAATTTGGAAGATGAGAGCTATTTTTGAGTATTTTAAAACTTTCTATTTAGCTTGAAATCTATTTAAACTATGCGATTTAGACTTTTTTTTTTTAGTTTCACCAAGACGTTTGTAGATTATAAACAATAAGTAAATGATATGTTTATTCTTTTTTATATTTTTACTATTTTACTTTTAAACCGACTATTATTTTATTTTATTTATTTATTTATTTATTTTTGATCTTTACTAATGCTAATGTACTTCTCTTCTTAGATCCATCATTGAACAATCGTACGAAGTTTTAATAACATTGTCACGATAGATAGCTTTGACAATTAGTAGTTATTGGTATTTAATATCACGAATGATGTTTAAACTGAATTTGTATATATTATATGTGATTTTTAAATTTGGGAATAGAAATTTGTCGCACTCGCGACATGTCGCACCCCTGATTCCGACCAATCAAATCGCACGATTTTGTAGACAAAAAATTTTAAGTTGTAAAAATTAAAAATTTTACTAGTAAAATGTAAAAATAAATAAGCGGTATCAAAGCATATAATGTAAAATTTAATTCCGAACAACTTTTTCTAAGTCATAAAGATAGCTTATCTTAATAAAAAAAATAACGTTTTATAAGAAAAATCAAAAATTTTGATCATTAGCACATATAAAACTTTTTTTTACTAAAAATAATCTATATTTATGTTTAAGTATTACATGTAAAATTTTATGCTAAACAACTTTTTCTAAGTTAAAATGGTAGATTGTTTTAGTAAAAAAAAAGTTTTATATGTGCTAACTTTGGAAATTTTGATTTTTCTTATAAAACATTTTTTTTTACTAAGACAATCTATCTTTATGACTTAGAAAAAGTTGTTCAGAATAAAATTTTACGTTAGGTGGCATGCTATTTTATACATATTTTACACTTTATTAAGTAAAATTTTAAATTTTTAAAAAATAAAATTTTTTGCCTATAAAATCGTGCGATTTAATTGGTCGAAGCAGGGTGCGACATGTCGCGGGTGCGACAAATTTATTTTCCCTTTAAATTTTTTGAGTTAGCTTTTTTTTTTTTAAGGGTAAATTAGGATTTGGGTTAGCAGCATTAGCAAAAGAGTATAGGTTGATTTTGTAGGGTTTGTATTTTTAAATCGAGATCAAATGAAAACGTACGGAAAGACGAAAAGGATGTGTTTATTGATAGAATAGATAAAATTTATGATCTCGCAATAATAAAATTGATATTTCTTCTTATAGAAGATAATAAGATATTAAGGGTATTTCTTATGTACATAATGATATGTCTCAATATTTAAGTAAAACTTTAAAGACCAATATTAATACTACGTACCGTCATTATTCTACTATCATCTTACAATTTGATTGGTCGATCAGCCAATATAATAACGAGATAATCACCAAAATCTAACCAATCACGATTAGACCCAAACCAGTTTTTATATGTAAAAATTTGGGACTTCTAGCCATAATACAAGTTACATGTCATAAATGTTTGACATTACGGCAAATTAGGAGCATTTTGCAAAACCTAGTAAATACTGTTTGGGTTTCTACCAAATCCCAAACTAGTAGGTTTGGGTCGCAACTCTAGGAATTGCATAGGACAATTCGGAAATGTCTGATGTCTGATAAAAAACCACCGGATATATAGCTTGCACAATCCTGCTGCTACTAGCAGACAAAGAAATTAATAGAGAAATACAATGAATAATAATAAGAAAAACATGCAAAAAATAAAATTAACATATATGTATGCTTAATACAATAAATAGTACAAGCTTGAATAAAAGGTGTAAAAATTAAGGGCTAGAAAAAGCACTTCTAAACTGGTATAAAAGTAAAAACTTTATTGACACATTTCGATAAATGAACTCACACAAGAAGGAGTACTTATAGCAACAAAAGAAATATCAAAATATCATTGAGAATAGATTATATATGAATAGATTATGAAATAGAAAGCTTGCTAGAAGAAAGTAAGACATATCGGCTGATTTGATTTTTTGGGCTTTTTTTGATAAACTGTTATACAAAAATTTGTTCATAAGTGATATTGAAAAACTAACAAATGAAGCACTTATTACAACTAACAAAAGAACTTCTTTAACATCTAGACAAGTTAAAAAACCAATAAAACACAATAAAAGAGCTATGCTAAGCTGTAGAAAGATGTGCTTTTACCATTTGTTGAAATATTTAGGTGTTTTAGAAGGAGAACAATGGGTTTATGATAGGTTGGCAACTTCAAGGATAAACTCGGAAGCAGATTTTTAAAAAACTGACCTTTTTAACACATATTTGGTTTATAATTAAATATAGAACTAGACTAGACAGTGCCCCATGCACCCTAACTCTAATTCTAGATGAAATTAATTATTAGTACATTAGGAGGCACAAAATGCACAGGGGCACAATTTAGATTTTTCCTTAAATATATAAGCACCGTAATTTTCTAGGTATTTAATTATAAACACAAGGTTAGTTAAAAAGGCAGTTCTTATGAAAATTCGTACTGTAATAAATTTTAAGTACGAAATTTCTTTGATAATCCTCAATCATGATTGGTTGATTTTGGGATTGAAACAAATCGGCCAATATGATTACAGATATAAATTTGTTAACAGGAAATGACCATAAATTATTATAAGTAGTTGTAGACATAAACAAGATATTTAGCTATAGTAAGCTATAGCATAGTCATAATAAAAACCTAGTACGTAAAATCTTCCTATATTATAAAGCCTCAAAAGAAAATTGGGAAGACTATAGTAACTGTTTAGTGAACAAGCTACAAAGAATAAATAAAGACAAAAAAAAAAATTCAAAGACATGATAATGAACCAATAGATACAAAGTAGAACTGTATTTGCAATACAATACAACAAGTAGCAGCTAAACATATATTATGAACAAAGTTAAAGAAAACAGAAGTATAGTGTGGGACATCTAAAGGCTTCCCAAACTTTAAAAGCTAATAGTATTTAATATAAAAATAATATCAAAAAAAATGGGCACTATTTTGTAGTTTAACTAATTTACTACAACTTAGTGGCTCTAATTTTTTAAAACTTATTATAAAATTTTAATATATATGAGTTTAAAAGTGTGCTAGTTTTATATAATATGGAAAAAATTACCTCAAAATGGAACAAGTCGCGTGTTTTGGCTCACTGCCATTGGTTAATTTTAAAATATTTTAAAATTAATTTTAAAAATTAATTTTTAACCATTTAAAATGCAGGATTTCAAAAAAAACATCAAATTTGATTATAAATTTTTGAAAATGGAATAAGTCACATGACTTCTGCCTTTAGGTGTCCTGCACCGTACAAAGTAAAAAATCAATTTCAAAATGCAAGTATTACAAAGAGCTAAAACTTTTGTACAAGATGTATAATTTGAAAAAAAAGAAGCAATCCAATCAACACTACTAAATATACAAAGTTTAATAAGCAAATGGAGATTGTAAATAAGAAGAATAGAATACAAATACTCCTGTTGCTCTATCATCTAGTATATAGAATCAGGTTAATGATAACAAGCTAAGAAAATAGAAAAAGATACTAAGGAAAAAGACAAAAGTTGAGAAAAAAAAAAGAAGAAAAAAGAAATATGTAATAGAATAGAGTTTAGATTTTGTGTGATGAATAGTGAGAGGAAGAAAAATATATTCCAAAAATAAGCTATTCTGAAAATAAGCTACTTTTTAAAAATCTCAAAAAACGTGCTAATAGTTGCTATATATAAAAGCCCAAGTTTTACTAAATAAACCTTAAAAGTGCAATTAAGTAAACTTGTTTAGAACATCAAAATACATTTACAGTAAAAATTTATGTTATTTGAACAACTTTTATTAGACATTTTTCAATTTTTCAAAAATTTAACAATTCAAAAATAAACTACTCCACATTTTTTTGTGTAATTTTTGGCCCAAAAAAAGTAGCTTATTTTTAGGAATATATGGTAAGCTTATTAAGCAAACCATACAATATAATTAAAATAAACAAAGTTTTAAGAAACAAAAGTAACTTTTACCAAAATAAGGAGTTAATAGTTGAAGAAGAGAAAGTTAAGGAGTATGTAGTAGAGTACTTCGAAAAGCAAATTTAGGAGAGAAATCACATGTTTAAGGAAATAAATGAAAAATAGTATGAAAAATATAATGCAAAAAGCTAGATAGATCCATTTTATTATAAAAAAATTTTTGATCTAGTTAGTGAAAAAGAATGGACAGCTGCACCAAACAAGATGCATAATAAAATAGCACCTAGAATATCTGGAATTGGATATATTTTTTTAAGAAAATCACATCAAGAACAATAAAAGAATTCGTAAAGTTTACAAATATGATTCTAGACACAGACCAAATCCTAAAAAAATGAAAGTTAGAACAACTCTTTTTGATCCCTAAAACAAGTTGTTGGGAATATAATTTGATAATTTGGATTGTACAAGGCTTATTGCATTATTAAAAACCTTTAGAAAAGTAGTAACAAGAATAATTCAGACCAGACTAGACATAGTACTAAGGGAAAAAGAAATCTTAAAGAGTGCAAATTTTGTAGGTTTGTTAGGTGAAAGTATAGTAGCCCCAATATATATTATGAACAATATTTTAGAAAAAGTAGTAGAAAAAAGAAAGAAATTATAGATCGTTTTCCAAAATATAAAAAAAGCTTTTGACTCTGTTAGCATGTTTGTACTAGAAAAAGTACTAAAATAAATTTATTTTCCAAAGAAGATAATAAACTTTATTATAAATATTTATAAAAATAGAGAAATTAGCATTATAACAGAGCACGGAAATACTAGGCACTTTAAAGCAACTAATAAAATAGATCAAGAGAAGGTGCTTTTACCTTTGATATGAAAATTATTTTATGGCCCTCTGCTATACAAAATCCAAAAAGAAAAGCTAGAATACAGAATGCAACTGAATAGTATAAATACAAATAAGATCTATAAAATAGAAAAAGAGCAAGTACAAGTAGATGTACTAGTCTATGCAAATAACACAACTTGGATAACAAAAAGCTAAAAGAATATACAACAAATAGTAGATATAGCAAAGGAATTTTATGATTTAAATAATATTGAAATAAATCCTAGTAAAACTAATCTAGTGTTTTAAAAAAAAGTATAAAAAAGAGCACTTTATTCTTATATAAAATCCTACTATAAAAGTAATGACCAAGAATCCAAATGAGACAGCATGCTTTTTGGATATATGGATTTCAGTTTTGAATCAACAAAAAAAGATGATATAGCTAGAACAAAGAAAAAAATTAATTGATTAGTAGGTCTTCTAAAATATAAAAAAATGTTTCTTGCTCAAATTATATATATAAACAACATAGTACTATTTCTAGCTCTAGAGTATAGAATAATAATCTCCCATCCTGTCTATTAAAGAAACAATATGAAAAGTTTAGCAACTAATGCTACATTTAGCTAAATAGAAAATGTCAATACCCTCAACACTCCCTCAACAGCAGCAAATGCAATAATAAAACATTCAGATATAGTAAACTTTAAAGGTTTATGGAATCATCTTACTGAACATTATATAACAAAATTATTGATAAGACTAAATAAAAAAAATAATGTAAAAAAAACAATAGTAATAAGGTTAAGGCAAGGGCAAGCGCAAAGAAAACTAGAGTCATTAAAATGTTTGCTTATAAACCAAAATATTTTATATAAAAGAAGCTACAAAATCAAAAACCTAGTATTAAAAGTATTACAGCAAGCAGTATAGTTAGGCATCTTAGTAGAAAATAGTAACTTTACAGAGAGTAGAATCTCAACTTAGCTAATATGTCAAATGATCATACAATTGCAGAAAATACTAGCAAATAGGCAGGTGTACTACAAGACAACTAGTACAAAGTATACTGGGTTTATATTGGATATCACAATTAATACAAAAAAATGGAACAACAATGTGTACATAGAAACAAATTAAAGCAACTCAAGGTATTAATCTGCAAAGAAAAGTAGCAAATTGGTTCAAGGTGATTGAAAATGAAATGATTGAACATAGTGGTACTTGAAAAGTAAAATCTAATTATATAGTGCCAGATTTAAATTAGAATTGCTTTAGCCCTTGTTTGGATAGTGTAAAGCTTAACAAAAAGAAAAAGAAGTGGATTCTATGAAGAGAACAAGATGACAAAGAACCAGAAATCAGAAAAGTAAAGAAAAAAGCAAAAAAAAAATATTGAAATCAAAAATATATGAAAGTGGATGTAGAAACAAAAAGTAAAAAGAAAATAGTATTAAAACCTGATAACAATTCAAGTAATATTTGTAAAAAACAAACAATTCTAGGTAATATAACAAATTTAGTTAAGAAAACAATATAGAGTTTCTAGTCTTTATTTAGAGTACAAACCCTAGAAAAAGGTTTTATGTGAAAAAGTAGGAAGTAAGGCATTTCAGCAAAAGAAATTTGAAGAATAAAGAGTAAAGAAGAGATTATAGTAGAGTGCAATAGTTGGAAGAGATATTGTATTGATAGGATTGTTGGAAGTAAAGAAATGAAATATTGGTTAAAGAAATTTTAGAACAGAATGTCTACTTAGATAGTATAGTGTATTATACAGATGGTTTACTTGGAACAAAAAAAGTAGAAAACGAAATGAGAATAGACTATAGAATTGTTCAAGTAAATAAGAAGGGTCAATATATCAGACAAATGCATTTTCAATAGAAAAGTAGTTCTCCTTAATGCAAGTTGAACTTGTTGCAATCTTGGTAGCTTTGTTAATAACACCAAATGAAAAAAGTTTAGAAATTAGAATAGATAGCAAAGCAGCATTATTAGCAATTAAAAAGGGTTTCAAAACAAAAAGTACAAGAAAATAGATAAAAATCAAGAATAGCGAATTAGTAGCAATGGTAGTTAACCACTAGTTAACCTAATTAAAATAAAGCAATTAAAAGTTCAATGAGTTAAAGTTAAAGATCATTTAGGAGAAGTCTTTAATAAGCAGCAGATAGAAAAGCCAAAAAAAAAACAAATAGAAAAAAGTGCATTATTTTAAAATCAAATAGTGCAATGGATATAAAGATAAAGTATGAGTAGAATAAGAAACTAATAGAAAAGCCAATATGTCTTTTGTTAAAATGCTTACAAGATTGGTTAATAAAGTAGAATAGATCTTTACTTATGCAAAAAACAATACAACTCATCAAGAACATCCAAACTCCAACATTGGCCAACTTTTTATAAGATCACTAAAAGTAGTACAAGAGTGCAAAATTTTTTTTTTTTTTTTTTTTTTAGGACTTTGGCAGTCTTGCCGAAATCTAATAGATTTTTTTTTACTAAAAATTCCTTTTTAATATATTATAATCAACAGATTTCGATCTCAACTAGCGACAATAAATTTTGCGCCCAGATGCGACCAGCCGCATTAGCTGACGTATAAACCAAAAAAAAAATTTGTTAGCTATAGTTACAAACCAACTATGCTTCATAATCTACTCCTTCAAAAACTCCTTCTCTGAGCTTCTCATAAAGAAGAATAAAAACAAGGGGAAGATTAAAATAGGGGGACAAAACTAAATACCCGACAAAATTAACCAAAAACCAAAATTATATATCCAAGAAAAATAAAACAAAAAAGAAAAACCAAAGAAAAAGCAAAGAAAAAATAAACTATGAAGGCATTAAAAATCGATAAAAATTATATAATACTGCGCAAGGAAACGCCTCACCAAAGTATTATATGACATAAAGAAAACTAAAAGAATATTCTAGAATTTATTTTCCAAAGATCAGCCTACTCCATTGCGCCACGTCACATTACGCGTCCGTTCCTGTTTATTCACCTGCATGCCTTCTTCCCGATTAGAATAGGAACAACAATGCCGATCTTTTGGAAGGGTATGCCGAATTTCCCACTTTTCATCCAAAATTCCAGAAAAAAAGACTTTGAGCGAGAATATGATAGCAGGAGTACAGTAACATATGTTTTTGTAGCCAAAACTTTTAGAGAGTATGTTGAAAAGCTCATTTTTTAGTTCACTGCCTAGCCAAAATATAACACCTTTGTCGACAAAGAAAAAAATGTTTGTATCTCCACTAGAATTTCTTGTACCAAGGGCCCCCACTGCCAGTTATCTTGCACAACCGACGCTTCTGGCTTGCTTGCCGAATATATAAAGGAGTCTCCTGAGAGATAAACAAAAAAGGTTGATCTTTATAAAAACCAGTATTATATCTGCTTCGTCTTTTACTAATAAAAATTTTGTTTTTTGTTTGCCTAAAATTTTGGACAAGTGATCAATGGGAAGAGTTGATGATTTTAAGATAACAAGAGTGCAAAATTATACAACAGAAGAAAATATATTATAGCTCTTTGAACTTAATTAATGATTCAGATAAGATTGGCATTATTACCATATTGTGACAATAGTAAGGGGAGTAACAAAAATCAGGTGATTTTTTAGAGGAGGAGGGGGTAAAAAAAGTTAAAATTATATATAAGAACCTGACTATTTATATATTAAGAAAGAGGGGGGGTAGGCCTCTGATAAAAAATAATCAGGTGATTAATGACACTGCCCTAAATTTGGGGATAAGTACAATATAAACTTTTATTATATGCTGAAATCTGATAACCATGACTATGAAAAGAGTTTTTTTATTAAATTAACAGCTCAAGTCAAATAATTGAAAGTTGTAGAGCTTACTAAGACGCATCTAATAGTAGTTAGATCATTAGTGTATGCTAAGATATTGTTAAAAAACAATTGGCTAACTATATAAAATTTTATGTAAACAAAATAGAAATTTTATATAGTTGGCTAATTACTTTTTGTAATATCTCAACATACACTAGACTGATTTGAATGTTCTAACTACCATTAGATGTGTCTCAGTGAGCTCTACAATTTTTAATTAATTGACTTGAGATGTTAATTTAATAAAAAAATAGCTTTCATAGTAATGGTTATCAAATTTTAGCACATAATGAAAAAACATAATAATTTCTCCCAAATTCTAATATAAAAATAGTGCTGATCTTATCCAAATTAGTAATTAAGTGTATTAATAACCTGCTACTAGTCTTAGTAGCTCTAAATAAGAAGAAACCTGATGTATCACAGTTCTACCTGTATAGCAGTGTTGTTGACTGGAAGCTGGAACTTCACTAGACGTTCAGATAATTCCAGTGTTCCAGTAGTTCCAGTGAAGTTTTCACTGGAAGGGATTATTTCACTGGAACCAATATAATATTAGCCAATCAAAATACAGGTGGCAGGACCCGTAATTTGTATTGTTAGATTGTTAAGTAACTTAACGATTTTTTTTTTTTACACAGCATGACCCGGGTGACCTGTTGGATGACCTGGGTGGTGCCCTTTTTTTTAACTGACCCTTTCACTTGGGTGGCACATTGCTCACCCATCGGGTGACCTGGGTGAAGATTTTTTAAACAGGTCAATTTCACTACGTACGTGTGCTTAACAAACACGGTTTAATAAAATCTCAACTCTTTGAGTTGAGTCGAACTTTTAGCATTCCTATTGCAAACTTTTATTTTACTATTACACGTAACTAGCTAAAAATTCTAAAAATTGATAGGACAAGATTACTAGGCAAGGCAACTTATATTTGATCCTAATTTTATAAAATCTATTTAAATTTTATTTATAAATTTGAAACTATAGTCAAAATTAATCTATTTATTTCAGATTCAAGTAAAACCAGGTTTACTCGTCTATATTCATATACTTCGGTCTTAGGAATAATGGACCAAATAGGTTTCTCAAGTTCCATTTTGCCATATGATCTATTGCGGGGTGCGTATGATTGCTCAACAAATCACTACTTATGTCATATTCATTATCCTCACGTTCCACCTCTTCATCTTCTAATATCGCAGTTTCTTCATTTACTAACATTTGTTCCCATTCGCACAGTCGATCTTCCCAACTATCAGATTCCATATCTGAATTGTCTTCTTCATCCAGTTCAATTAGATCATTAGGTTCGTTTAGATCATTTAATTCTTGTGAATTTACTGGTTCAATAGTCAGAATAAGCGATATATTATAAGGCTTTTGTTTTTTCCGATGAGAAAAGTTAATCGAGGCACGAATTTGGCTCATAGCCAATAATTTATCGTTCTGTACTTAAAGAATTAATTTTTTTTCAAAAAAAAAAATTCAAATTAATTATAATATCTACCTTGAGGTGACATCTTCGGTTGGTATAAAGAAATTCCATTGAACTCCATAATCGTTCTACAGATGCTGCATTGACGCAAATTCCAAATAACCGTATAGCCAAAGGGCCTATTCCAAAATTCCAATACATCTTCTTCAAACTGTCTGTATAATTCACAATCAAATGGCCATTTACGGTTCCTATACATTTCAAATTCAAGCAAAATACAAGTTGGTTGACGTCCAAACCATGCTTTATAGTAATAAGTAATAAACCGAGCAAGATAAGTAAAATTTAAATTTTCAGTATTAGTATTAAACCATGTATCACAAATATTTGGATTTAAAAGAAAAGCTAATAGTAATAATGGCTGTTCCTATTGTTTCCATCTTTGCTCTAATCATGAGATCATATATTCTGATAAATCTTCTTCATCATGTTCCTTACACATTTTTAAGATTCTACCAAAAGCTTGCAATACTTCGTGAAGACGGGCGGTATCAGATTGTAACTTATTGAGAGCTTCACAATAAGGATGAAGTAGAGAATGTAACATTGCCAAAAACTATCACTAAGCAGAATTGATGTTATATTATGCGGTAGGTAAAGTTCATTCAAGTGAGTTGAAGTTGATGATTGATCTAATTCATCATTAAAATTATACACTGAAGTGTCCAAAGGTAATTTGTGCGCGGTAGCTAAGTTCTTTAAAAAGAATTAAAGAAAAATAATAATAATAACGATATGCCATTTTTTCTACCAAATTCACCAAATTCATATATTTTGATCTATCGTTAATATCTTGTTACCTAGTGATTTTCTAATCGTTTTTACATAACAAGATATCAATTATGGATCGAAATATACAAATTTAGTTGAGGTTAGAGATGGGTTAGTATTCTGATATGTTAGCATTTGATAAGGTACATAGAAGAAATAGACTTTTTCTTCTGCGAACCTGACATTCATTTTGGTTAAATCGACCCTCCCTCCCTACCCTCCAAAATGGCCTGTCAGGACGACAGTCATATAAGAAGCTAAGGTCGATATGTGGCTTTAAGTAATTGACCTGTCAGAATGACAGTCATTTGCACATTAATTAATTCTAATGCTTCAATGACCTATCGGGACGACAGTCATATAAGAAGCTGGAGTTGATATATTTGGTTTTAAGTATTGAGGCAGCTTTCGTCTTGAATCATCACAGGACCAAACATGTGACATGTCTAATCATGTTCGGTCTTATGATCGATCAATTGGTTGATCAGTGATTTTTGGTAAGTATTAAGTAATTCTCATGAGATGCAGTTAGTTGGAGTATGAGATAATAAATGAATAGGTATATTACTAAGCAAGGGGTTTGCAAGGGAGATAGTCTTGTTTCTTCTGCGAACCCAACATTAGTTCTGGTTACATTAACCCTCTCTCCCTGCCCAATTAGCTACAAAACTGACCTGTTGGGACAACAGTCACATGAGGAGCTAGGGTTGACGTGACTACTATATTTGTTTAATTGGCCTGTCGGGACGACAGTCAGTTATACAGAATTCTAACGCTTCAATGGCCTGTCAGGACGACAGTCATATGTGAAGCTGAGGTTTATATATTTTGGTTTAGGAACGTGGCCTGTTGGAACGACAGTTACTGCTATAAAGTTCTGAATGGCCTGTCGGGACGACAGTCATAAAGAAAACAAAAAAGAATATTGCACAATGCTAAGAAACTGCGTAGGTTGCTCAATTAGCAGGAGAAACACCCAAATGTATTTCCGTCATTAGTTAGTTCCCAAAATAAGAGACAAAACAAATTCCAAAAATTTTATCATGCGCATTTTATAAAATGTGCGCATTAATGCGCATTTATAAAATGCGCATTTTCCCATCACTAGTTGAGGTACGAATTTGGTAGGAAAATGGCATAATAAAAAGAATAATTGTAAAAAAAAGAAAGCAATTAATGTTACTAGATACTTACTCGTAAAGCTTGGCATGTTTTTATTAGGCTTTTGAAACAATAAGAGTAAGAATTCCAACGAGTATCTGCCAGACAAATCAAGGTAATATATTTCGTATATGTTTTTTTTTGTATATTCTGAAGTTTTCCAATAAAATAGGAATGAATAGCATTATTAAAATATGCACCTATTTTTAGGGCTTGATTGGATGCAGCTTTGAATTCATTAGACTCTTTAAAGATCTCTCCAACTGCAAGGTTACATTGGTGGGTGAAACAGGTAAGAAAGACAATTTGAGGGTATTTTAACCGTAACTGACGCCTATTTAAAATAATTTTGATTTATTTTAAATTTATCTTTTTAATTTATTTATTTTTTTTTTATGTAGTTTTTTTTTTAAAACTATTAAATAACAATCTACTATTCTAATAATAATACTTATCTCACACCAAAATATGCCGAAGCACTATCAGAAACAATAGCCGATAATTTAGCGCCAATTATCGATGTTTTATTAATCATCGATTCAATTTTAGCAGAGTTGGGCAACTGGACAATTGGACAATTGGAAATTTGTCCAGTGTCCAGTGTCCTAATTGTCCAGTGAAAAGCAATGGATTAAGAAAAATCATCACTGGACAACAAAAATTAAAAAAAATTAAATTTTTAAAATTTTAAACAAAAAAAATTAAATAAACTAGATAATTAACCAATTTTGTTAAAATCAATAGCTTAAAAAAATTAATTTATTAAGCCTGTTCCTGCTATATAATAAAATATTTATAATGTTTTCAAGCCTGATATCTCTCAAAACCTGCTTACCATGCATATTGCTTTGGGAGGTTAACATCATTTGAATACTATCCTTTACAATTGCAAGCAAATTGGTTGCATATAGATATCTTATTTAGTTAAATACAGTATTATGTGGCTAGCATATTTATTGCATATTAATTTTTTCAAATGCTATATGCGCTAACAAAATTTTTAACTAATATACAATAATTAAACTAAATTTTAAAATTAAATAAGAATAAAATTAAATTAAATCAAAGGTATAGTGCATTATTATAAAATTTTAACTACATTTTTAAGAATTAGCTAGAGCAATCCTCTGGGAGTACTAGTTATCTGACCAGATATGTTGTGCTTTGACTAATTTATTTACACGTATTTATTGAATTTTTTTATAAATATGTCACTGGATACTGGACATGCACTGGACATTACACTGGACAATTTGGAAATGTCCAGTGTCCAGTGAAAAAGCACTGGATATACAGCTTGCCCAACCCTGAATTTTAGAGATAATTTCAATTATTCGTTCTCGCTCTGAACTTATGTTGATTGTTTTCCAAACTAAAGATTCTCCAGTTGATAAGATAAGTAATAAACCAAATATATGTTGCTTCAAGACAGTTTTCCACCCATCAAAGACTAAAGTAACTCCAACTTTATCGTTTTTTAATTTTTGTTTATGGGACAGGTCTAAATTTTTTTTTCAGCTTTAAGAACGCGATTCGATAAAGCATGCCAACGAGGAAGGATGAGATTTGGATTTAAGAACTCATAAAACTCAAGCGTAGCTGGATCTGATGTCCATCAAAAAGATCACCCATTTGATATGGTCATTCTGAGTAATAGCTGCTCAAACTTTGGTTTTTCCTTTGCCGTGATATTTCGAACTATGAAGTTATATATAGAATTCATAGATTTTTTCTTGTTGCCGACAGTTTTGGCGAGAGATGAAGTGCTATTACTAGTTGTCATGTCACTTGTGTTATCATTTTTTTTTTTTAAAAAAAAAAAATTAATAATAATAATGGTTTAATTTTTATAATCTAATCACATACCAGATAAATCAACATTTCGGCGCTTTTTTGAAACAGGTGAAGTCCGTTTTTCCTCATTATCTGTCTTGTTACAATATGCATCTACTGCTTCTTGAGATCCCAGCTTAGCACGAAAGTATTCACACCTTTTTAAATGATTTCGAACTATATTTTTCTTATTAGTTATTGTGTCTTTTAGAGCTTCGTCTCGACCAAGTGCATCATCGCAATCCTTGCATATACCATATGTATTGTGTTTATTCATAGCTTTTGTGCCAAGAATAACAATATCTTTTGTGAACCTGTGTTTTTCAGGACCACCTGCGTGTCGCCGTGCTATTTATAGCAACTAAAAACAAAGAAAGATGATTTAGCAAAAAAAAACAAACTAGCAATAACTCAATTTTTAAACAAAATAATAGGTAAGTCAGCGATTTAAGAACAAAAAAAAAAAAAAAAAAAAAAAAAAAAAAAAAAAAAAAACCAAACTTAGCATGAAGGTTATGTATATTCGGCCCATTCAAGCCAAAATTCGATGTTTTGAAGAAGGCGTGCACTTAGAGTTTTACTGATAATACTTAATTATGGTTAGAAAGTGCTGAAGTCTATAATGCCACATTGTGACTCATTGGATTCCCATTTACAATAAAGTTTAAACTAGGGTCTGCAAGTGCCAGACATGGTGCCTGGCATACAGGCTCAGCGTCTGGTACGCATCATGCCCGGCATTTGCAGAGCCTAGTTTAAATAGGAAATTTTAACAATACTACTTGATATGTATTTATTGTTGAATTTCCTTTTTAATTTTAGCTCACATATTATTATTAGGGTCTGCATACTCGCACCCGACATTTTTTGCTTTGCGCCCATAATTATTCTCAGTTCATGTCATAAATCTTTGTTAGCATTTTTGCGCCACAGGTACAAATTAACCTGATGGGATTTTTTTTTTAAAAAAAAAAAAAAAGCAGCATATACTCGTCTGCACAGAGAATCTTTCAGAATTTCCGAATTAATAAGGCATTGTCATGAAATAATAACAATTGGAAAAACTGCTTTACAATTGTATTCACAGGTGACCATGAATCATCATCATTTGCATAAGGTAAGCTGTACCTAAAAGTATACTTAGTTTAAGCGCTATCGTTGTCTGATCCATCAATAAGTCTTTCGGAAGAGGTAATCATTTCGAACAAATGCTCGAAAGAACACCTGCTCTTTAAATTTTTCAGACTAAAGAGACAAAAAAGATATTTTGTTTGGAAGAATTTTATTCTCATTTTTGACTTTAAAAACTACGTAAATTGGAACATTTTAATAGAATTAATGCAGAAACCGGTATTTAAATATTACGAATATGTAAATGTAATACGGAAATGACTGTTCACGTTTAATTTATTTAATATTGTAATAATCACAACGAATATATGAATATGTTTCAGAAATAAAAAAATTAAAAATTATTAGATTCGTTAAATTAGTGATTGGACCCGTCCAAAAAAATGCCACCTGGGTCACCCGACGGGTGGACCCTTCGGTCACCCGGGTAGAACGCGAGTGAGTTAAAAAAAAATCTATATGAATGTCTGAATATTTAAGTTTTCAGGACTTAACCCCGGAAGAATTTGTGTCATTTTGATAAAATTTTAAAATTACGCGAGTTACCCGACGGTAGAGGGTAGACATTTTTATTAAACTATAATAAATTACCCAGATAGCTGGGTAATTTAATAATACCCAGATAGGGATTTTCTTAACGGGTGCCCACTGGACCCTACTAGACCTCACTGGACCTCACTGGAACTTCCATCCAGTGGTAAAAAAAACGTGACTGGAAGGGTCTAGTGATAACTTATCACTGGAAGCTATATATGTTCAGTTACGTCTAGTTAGTTCCAGTAACCCTTCCAGTTCCAGTGATTTTCACTGGACCGGTCTTTTAACAACACTGCACTGTATAGTATACAAAAAGAAGAATAGAACAGTAGAGTATCTTGTAAATTGTAAAGTATTGATAAATCTATTCTGAGACCTTAAAGAATGTGTGACAGAACTAAATCTATGAAAAATAAAAAATATAATAAGCCTAGAAAAAAGTAGTACAGAGAATAAGTTAAGAAGAAGTGAACATTAGATAAAAGGCCTAATAACAACAGAAGACTATAAAGAATTAAAACCACTTTTCAAATTAAACAAACAGGCTGTAAGTTTCCTGGTTGTATTATAAAAGACATAAAAATATATAACGACAGGGTGAAACCTGAGTTGTGAAATAGTGAAACCTGCTATGATCATTACTTGAGGGTGAAATCCACTTTTATATAATAAAAAAACATAATAAAACGCGGATTTCACCCTAACCCGATCTACAAAGCGGATTTTACTATTTCACAACTCACTGTTCTGTTATTTTTTCATATATTACGAAATAATCACATTTACTTGAATTAAAACTCAGCCGACAACTCCCTACCAATCATGATCATAAATTGTTGGATAACACCATTATTGGGCAAATTTTTGAATAACAGTAAATTGGCTCAACTGGGCAAATGATTGGCTAACACGTGCCACGAAGCAGCACGTGTTCATTTGCCCAGTTGAGGGGATGGCTAAAGCCAGGTGCGTTTATATATTTTTGATTATTTAATTAAAATTAGGGTAAGAGTTAGTTAGTGGTTAGGTTTAGGGCTTGACTTATATGTAAAATTGTCTTCCCAACATTTTTTATTAATGCTCCTAGACAGGTTTAGACACTCGTTTTTTGTATTTTTGGTGTTTTTCCCTTTTTTACTTTGTTTTCGTCTCGTTGGGCTGATCCGTAAAGATCAAATTTTATGATTTAATTGGCTTTCTATCACATGAACGCACCTGCTTTAGATGACCCCCCAATTGAACAAATTTACCGTTATTTAAAAATTTTTGCCCAATAATGTATACTTATTGGTGACAAATTATAAATGTAACATGCTGTAATAAATAAAATTTAAAAATTTTAAATACAAAATAAAATATATTTAAACAGTAACTAGTTCTATATTGACACCTTCTAAATTCAAAATTAAATCTAGTTTTGTAACAACTGTTAACTCGTCACTATAACCTCCAAGGGATATACCATTTAGACTAACATGCCTTAAATCTAGTTGGTAATGAAACATAGGCCCTCCACTATCACCAATTGCTCACAATGGTCACATTTTCTGAAAATGAGTCTTCTTCAAAATAAAAGCCGAAGAGTGCTTTTATGTATCTACAAGTAACATGCGTAGAATATCCAGATAGACATAAATGAGCACCATGACTAGATACAGCATTACCATCTCTTATAAGTAACTCCGAAAATAATGGATTTGTATTCCTTATAGCTGCACTAGGTTGTACGTCATTATTACTAATGTGGATTAAGCCAAAATCCTGTAGAGATGTAACATCAAATGCTGTTTGCCCAATTGACTTTAAATTTTCTCTTGTGGGTGAATCCCATGGTAGATGATAGTAATCTTGGTTAGTAAAACAATGACCTGCTGTTCCAATATAACTTATATTTGGATTTAAACTATTTCTTGCCCAGAAACCACATGAGCATGTCCCATCTTCACCAATTTCATTATCCTCGTAATCTAAACCATCTCCAGCTAAGATGACATCTGCTATGTTTCTTTTTCTGAGCTTCTTGTTATTTAGACTAAAAATATTTTCTTCGTTAGAATCATAAAATTTAAAAATTGGATAATATATTTTGACAGAATCAAAAAATGGAGTATTGTCTTTAGCTTCCTTATAAAATGAAGCAATGACGATATCATTAAGTATCACATCAATGTAAATACAAATAGCATGTGGGTTATGATTATCAGCTAGGAGGAATATTTCATTAACTGCAGATTTTAATCGATCTGTAGAATTTAATGCCTCTTTAAATGTTATAAAATTTTTGTATGGATTTATCTGGGGTAAGTTATTATTTCTCTGGCTCTAGTAAAGTTTAATGTTTTGACAAATACCATATTCGATGAGAAATCTACGTAAGTTCCACCAAAATTAAAATCGTCTAAGAATGGCTTTAGAGTTTCATCCACTGTAATTAAATTCATCTCCCTCTGTAATGCACGTATATTCCACAATATTGCTAATGGTTCATTTTGACTTTGAACACAGACCATTGGATAATTTTGCATTATAAGCATAAGCAATAAAATAAAAAATAATTTTTTTTCATATTGTATTAACTTATTTGTTGAAAAAAAAACATAGTATTGATAGTTATTATTATTATTGTTATTGAAAAAAATGTAATATTTATGATTATAATAGCGATAGTAGGTCTCCCTATTTAAAGAGTATTTTAGCATTTCACTCGATCTTCCATGTAAATCAAAATTGTGACATCCTTTGAAAAAGAGAATAAGTATATAAATAAAATAGGATTTAAATTCTTTGAGACATGCTCTGTGATGTAACAAGGTCTTTTTTTTCAGATTTATATAAAGTGAAAGTTGATAGCAAAAAATTGGCTTCGGGGCTTTTTGAACAAATCTTGATTATTTATCTGACTATATTCTTGAATAGATGCTCTCTACTCATAGCACAATTTTTGTCACACTGTATTGTATTATGATTCGTTACTACCCTTGATCAATGTCAACATTATCTTAAGTATCAATATTATAACAATTGCGATATTCAAAGTCCAATAACGATAGACACTAACCCAAATGGATTTTACTTTGTTTCATATAATATTTGAAAGAATGGATTTATCCCTTTGAAGAACATGGCTTGGTACTGCAAAAAGGTGTAAATTGACAATTTTTCAAAAAATTTTTTTTTCGTACAAATCAATTTAAAAATTTTGTAGTATAGCTCTTTAAAGCTTGCTATATGTGGCATCATATGAGTGACGCCGAGAGAAAATGGGATATTTGTTTATCTATTTTAAATAATGAATGATATACCAATGTCCCATTAGGTCGTGGTCGGATACAATAACCGGTTAACTGTTAGGCTATCCGGATACATAAATTATTGATAGGCAGATAAATTATTGAGGTATCCGGTTAAATTAAAATATAATATAAGATAATATAGGATAAAAATACAATTATAATAAAAATTTTAATTTGCGTATTATTATATACTAGTATCGCTAGATGTAAAACTTGTCAGCATCATAAATTTAATATATTTTAAAGAAAAGCATGATTTTAATATTTCGCTTGTTTATTATATTTATTTAATAGGAGATATAAATTAATTACACTTTAAACTTATGCTGGCTTTCAATTTTTGCAAGTATAATAATTATTATATTATACATACTTGTACTATACAGTTAGTACTTGCTTTATTTTTCTATTACATACTTTACACAGTACGGGATACAATAAGAAAAATGCAATTTGAACGTTGAGGATTATTCTGTACTATTATTGCTCCGCATTATTTCTGAATTTACGACAATTTTGAATTGGAGCTCTTTCTCGATTTTCATCGATTTGAAAGGTATGCAGATCATGAGACCACAACAATGTAATAAATTACTGATAAAGATAATTCTTTTATTGTTTCTTCATTTTTTTTATATTCATTGCATAGTTTTTTCTGCACTTTTGTGAAAGTCGTCTGATGTGTGTAACCCAAAATTCAAGAAGTATTAGTATAACAGAGTGTAACAGAAGAACTACTCATGCAAGATGGTTTATGTTTTTTTTTGCAAAAAAAAATTTAGTAATTATCTTCTAGACACAAAAATTATTAATTACATTGTTAAAATATATATGAACATTCAAATGTTATTTATTTAATTATTTCTTGTTGCTAATTTTTTGCTTTATTATTATTATTATTTTCGCTTTTTTTTTATTAATTAGTAAATGAATGCCGGTTCTAAAATGACAAATGACATTTCACGATTCACGAATAATGCATGCTAGTTCAGAATCAACATAAATTCAGAAATGATGTGGAACATTATAATCATATGCTAGATCTCTTTGTCTGGCCACTCATGATACTTGACGAATGACATAAGTTAGAAAAGGATGTACAAAGTAAAAACTTCATGCACAAATCATTTTTTTTTATATTGAGCAATATAGAGTTACTTTATAATTGATTTATACATTAATATTGTAACTATTAAGATGGGAGAGCGTATACGTTTAACCAATTTAACTATAATAGTTACTAGGAGATAAGTTACTGATTTATTCGAATAAAGGTCTCTTTAGCACTACACTAGCTTACTTCCTTTATTATCGTTAAGTAAAATCGAAGTGAACTTCTCTACTTGTATTTTATTGTATTGGGTTGTATTACTGTTGTATTGCGTTGTATCGTATTGGATTATCTCTCTTTATTGAAGTCAGTTTATAAAACGTTAATGTGTTGTTTGGCACGTTAATCTGTTGTTTAACACGCTACGTGATGGTACAGCCAAGCCGGATTTACTTATTTGTGCCGGTAATACAACCCAAAAAAGGAATTTTAATTTTGTAAATAAACAAAGTGTGTAGAAACCAGGGATGATGATTTTCTGCGATGACTAAACTCAAATTCTGCAGCGATTAAATTTAATTTCTGCGATTATCTGCAAAATAAAATTTTAGCAAATTTCTGCAATAAAAATCCTGTTTCTGCACTAAAAAATTGGATTATTCTGAAGCTTTCCGATGACCATGCTCATTAATTGATTGTCTATCCTTCCGAAACTCTCTGCCAAAACTCACAATTTGATTGGATCCTGATCAAATTTTAGATCAATTCTGCAATTATCCGTAATAAAATCCAATTTCTGCAAAAATAGGCGAATTCTGCATTTTGCAGAAAATCATCATCCCTGGTAGAAATGCAAAGTTAGGTTAGCTTTAGGAGGTATAGCTATAGATAGTTGCTCATTATATTTAAAATTTCGTTCCTAGCATTTTTAATTAGTCGATTTAAACACTAGTTTTGGCATATTTTCGCTTTTTTCTTCTTCTGCACATGTTCGAGAATTTATATTGGGCTGATCTGAAACAATCAAAATTCGACCTCACTGATTGGTAGTTGCCTTTTTAGGAGTTTGTATTACTGGCACAAATAAGTAAAGCCCAACTAAGCATGTTGACGTGCTATTGAGATTTTTATAAGTTAACGTGTTATGAAGATTTTACAAAAAAGGGATAATGATATGCCTTCATCAAGTTTACACGGATTTTGCAAAATAGAAATGAAAGTTATCTATACTAAAGAGAAGATCTAATTACAAATGAAGTAAACTAATCAGAAAATTCAAATTTTCTAATGTCACAAATTTAAATTGTGATATACCTGACTTCCAACCTCTACAGGACCAGACATCTAGTATAGAGGTCATACTTGTTTTTTTTAGCAAAAACCCCTGAAATTTGAAAAGCCAAAAACAGTTTTTGCCGATTATTTTGGCATCCAGTAGACCAATTTGAACAAATTTTTTTATAAATGAAGCTCTCAGTGAAGCGCATCTAACAAACAAAAAAAAGTTATTCAATTCTGATCACTAGATCAAAGTTATTTAAACAAATATATTTTGTCGTTTTCAGCAAATTGGGCCAAAATTAGCCAAAATATGTTTGAGTAGTGTCTGAAATTCAATTTTTAAATTAGTTGCGGGCTGCAACTAAATAAAAAAAATAGTTGCAAATTATAAGAATTTATAAAAATATAGTTGCACGTATAAGCATTAAATCAAAATTTATAAATAAAATTTGCAAATTTATGTGCGGAATTTGCATATGCACTTCAGATTTTGGTTGCGGAAATTTAAAATTTGTTGCAGTTCACAAACTCTGCAACCCAATTTCAGACACTGTGTCTGGGGTCCTACCTCTACTATAGGTTGCTTTAGTTAGAAATCAGAACAAAAATTTTTTCTAGGATCGAAAATTGGAGTAAATGGCCAAATTCATTAGTAAGTATCCGAACTCTTGGTTTATCCAGTATATTTCACTATTTTTAACTATCTTCTTACCCTTTATGTCTTTCTTTTTTTTGCAACCATCTATTTTAAATACTATAGCTACATTATTATTATTTTTACTAGTTTTAATGTCTTTATATCTTTATTTATACTTTTTTTAATTTGTATCATTGATTCTTTAAATTAATTTTTAAACCATGTGTCATTATTTTCAAATTTATTTTCAATTACTGACTTTAAATTTATCAAGTAATTCACTTTCAATTGGTTTCAATTCAGTTCAAAGGCTGTTCCTTCACTTTTACACATATGCTTATACTACTCTGAAAACTGTATTCAAGATCAGATTGTTCTTCAGAATACCTTCTATTAAGATAACAATTACTAGCCATAAACCTTTCAGCCACATTGCCTAATTCAACCGTCTTGTGATAGCAACAGGGTATCTTATTTTCATCCACTTTGAATATGTGAATGCCATTCTTTAAGATCAAATGTTTTTTCAGCAAGTTCACTTTCAGTATGTTCTTTTTCTTCTCTAATAGTTTTTTAGAAGTTACTAACTTTTTTCATTTATTTTTTACAAGCATGATACAAAGCTTTTTCTTCTAGGAACTTTTTGACTTTATCATTATCCTTTACTAATATCTCGCAATCACTTTTACCCAGAGTTCTGCTATCCACAATTTTCTCTTTTGGATTTATTTCTTCTTTTTCCAATTTATTCAACTTCCTTTTATTATCTGTTTCAGCAAACTTTTGATAATTCTATAGGATTTTTTTCAAATTGATGCTATTTTCAAGGCTAGATTTAAAAGGTTTGTTTACATGATCCATTGTATCCATTGTATAAGTTTTTTCAACAACTTAAATAGCTTCATTATCCTTCTTGTAAATTTTTTCTTCTTTTTGTTCTTATCTTTATTCACTTCAACTTCATATATCTTTGTTTCATCTTTTTAAATTCATTTTCATTTTTACAACAAGATCTAACTGGGTTTATTCCATCAGCACTTACTGTTTTTGGTACTTTTTGATTGTAGATGAGGTTTCTATACTTATTTTTGTTTAGCACTAATTTCTTAAAAGAGTTTTATTTCTTTAGCCACCAATTTGTATATAAGGGTATCATATTTAGCTATTAAATTTTGAAAAAGTTTGAAGTTAACTTTTCCTTTTTTAGGACCAAGCTTAACATGGTTGAGTGTTTCTTTCAAGAGTTTATTTAGAATATAGTAGGTATCAAGTACTTTGGTTATGATGGTCTTTTTTGCTAGGGTTTTGTTGTAAAAACTTCCTTAGCTAGTATTGAATGTATGAAGATAAATGTATGATTTCTTTTGCTTCTTTATAATTATTGATTTTGATAATATTCTTTATTATTTTTATATAATTTTTAGAACTTTCAGAATCTGCTTATTATTGATGGAATTACAAAAATTTTGATCTATTATTTCATTAAACTCTTTAAGCTGTTTTATAGTAAAAATTTTAAGAAGTATATTATACTTTTAATTCAAATGGTTTATATTTGGGCATTCAAGAATAGAATAGCTTGCTTTTTGACAATAAAACACAGTTTTCTACAAGTTGATTGAGATCTACTATATTGTTATGGATTTTGGAAAAATTATTGCTATATAGATACTAAAGACAGATAACAGGAGTCATGCAAGAGGTTTTTTTAGTAAACTTGATTTTGGTATTAGAAAGTTTGTTTGGAGATTAATGAAGCTTGAATTGATATATAGAGGATAGAGGATGTGGTTTGTAGTTGTAAAATCAGGTCAGATGAAAGGGTAAATAAATTGGGTTGGATATTACAAGGACTATAAAAATGCTACAAGTAAGTATAAAATGATTTTAAAAACTTTTACTCTATATAATTCAATATGAAATTCTAAAAAACAATAAGATAATATAAAATAACAATAAGATTTTCTAAAATATAACTTTAATACAATATAACTTAAAAGAAATTACAGAATAACAATGGGATATTAAAGAAAAATCTATTAGATACTAAAATATAGGATCACTACAAACACTTTGTGATCTATACAATTGGCACCAAATATAAATATTAAGATGTGAGAGCATATATTTAATAATTTAACTTTAATAGTTACTAGAAGATAAGCTTATGATTTACTTGAATAAAAATCTCTTTAGTACTATACTAGCTTACTTCCTTTATTTTTCTTTAAGTAAAATCAAAGGAACTTTTCTATTTGTATTGTATTGTATTAGGTGGCATCATATTAGATGTTCTTTCTTTATTGAAATCAAATTTATTTATTTATATATATTTGAATTTAAAATACAATATATTACAGTTATTTTTCCTTATAATTACACAGTTGGGTACGTCTAATCGAGTAATTATAAAAAAGTGTGCCTTTATAAAAATACCTCTATACAAGCACACATTATATTAAAAATTATAAATGTGATTTAATAGAGATAGGTATATATATGTATTACTATAAATTGCCTGCATACAAAGTAATAAATTTTTTTAAAACTGCAGGAAGCTTATCAGGTCTTCCTCTTTTCGCTAGTATCACAGTTTAATTCATTACTCTAGGATTTTATGGTGCCAATCAGGACCTAAAAATGCCATAGTTGGTGATTTAGGGACTTGCATGACTTTAATTAAAAGTTTAAAGATTGTTTGTATAAATGATATATAAATAATTATATAATAATTGTGAAATATCATAATGAAATCCAGATTAAAATGAAATGGTAGTATAAAATCTCAAAAACTAATTTTTTTGGAGTGTATTTTTTAGGGTTAGGGGTTTAGGGTTAGGGTTAGTTTAAAAAAAATTATAATAAACAAGTATTAATAGGTTTTAGAAGGCTAGCAGGTTAAGTATAAAATGTAGATTTCATTTTAAATTATGATCTGCGACAATAATTAGTAATGCAAAGGAAAATTAGTAATAAATATATAAGGCATCGATCCCAATAGGAAAGTATCTAAGCGAGTTTTAATAAACTACAATAGCATCGTGTTTTTCTATATGAATAAACTGACAACTGTGTGAATATAATAGGTAGAGTACCTGTACAGAACCCAGACATCTCTCATATAGATCATAACTGAATTTTGGTTAATTTTGATCTAATTTGCTAGAAACAACAAAACTATATTTACTTAAATAATTTCTAATCCAGTGATCAGAATTGAATGAACTTTTTTTGTTAGATGTGCCTTACTAAGAGCTTTATTTTAAAAAAAGTTTATTCAAATTGAACTACTAGATGCCAAAACAATTGCCAAAAACTGTTTTTTTGCTTTTAAATTTTGGGGTTTTTGCTAAAATGTGTAATGTATGACCTCTGTACTAGATATCTAGGGTCCTACTTGTACATTACGTCAGTTATCGCTCTATAGCTAAGTAAGTAAAGCCACTAGTAAAGACTATCAATACATAGTATACTGTAAATAGCTATGATACAAGAACTTAGTAAGAGACAGTTTTATTCATAAGAATTTATTGGCTTGTATTTTATAAAAAGTCGTATTTGCTGAATTTGTTAAGATTTGTGTATGTGTGAGTGTTCAAGTAGTAATTATTGTTAATTAATATCAAAGATCAAAAAAAAAGAGTTGAACATTATCTAAATTTGGATAAAAATAGAACCCGGAGAACAATTGGTATCATTAGTAGAAAGTGTAGAAAGGTAGTAGTTGAAATCATGAAAGTTTTAATAGTAAAACAAGCAAAACAACATCAATATAAGCCACATTTATGTTATACATATAAAAAAGAAAATTGGCTCAATATTGTCCAGTACAAGTACCTATGGATGAAATAAAAAAAAATTTTAGTTTAGATATTGGAAGAGGAGTACAAGTACCTATGAATGAAATAAAAAAAAAACATTAGTTTAGATATTGGAAGAGAAATGATTACAAAAAAAAGAAAAGTAATACTGATTTGAGTAATAAAGTTTAACATATACGATTCTTTGAATATGCTGAAAATAGTATTTGTGCTAATAAAATGGGTTTGATGGAAATACAAGTAATTCAAATTAATGAAGATAAATGTGAAAATAGTGTGATAGATATTGCAATAAAAGAAGCTGAAACCAAAAGGGAAATACTTATTATAAAGAATAAAAATACAAACATTTGGCTAGATATTCTTATAAAAATGGAATTGAATTTGAAAAGATTAAAAATAAAGTATCTAGTTGCTATAAAAAATTCCCAAAATGAGTAATATTAATAGATTAGATCAAAAGAACATAGAAAGATTTAAATAGTTATCTAAGTTGAATAGAAAAGCAACCCTGGATATCAAATCTACTGATAAAACATCTAATGATGAAGATAGAATGAAATGCAATAGTGAAATGATAATGACTAGGGTTTGTGAGATGAATGCAAATATATATAGAAATACTGATGATGTTGATAGTATCTAAAGTTACAATCTTGAAGACCAAAAATGATAGAATGAATAATATTGAATGTTATTATCAATATAGAACTAAGGTCTTGATATGGTTGCTAAAAGACAGTATTGGGTACATGCAGTATTGTTATTCAGACCGGACTCAGACTCAGACTGGACCAGACTGAACTTATACTGGACTTGAACAGAGCTATTCATGTTTGTTAAACAGTTCGAACAGTATATTGCTTAGGCCAAAAATTTAATTAACAATATCATGATTAGGGTGTTTAAATTTTGAATCCATAACCTGTCGGGTTTAGACTGAAAACCAACTAAGTATCTGACAGGTAATCCATATATCTGCTTACCCATATTTATTTCGGTAATCCGTATATCAACTTACCTATATTTAATTTAGGTGACCCGGTTTACCAATTTAATTTAGATGACCCATATTTTAGAAATACTAGCCTCTAGGTTTAGGCCGCAGATAAGTATTTAGGTTTACTTAGATATATGTCTGAGTTTTTATTCTTAGCATTAGATTTAAAAAAATGAAATTTCTTTCAGTATTGTAAAAAGTTTCTATTAAATTTAATAAAGATAAAAGCAAGGTCTCACCTTTAATATTTAAAAAAAAAAGAAAAAAGAAATACTAGCCTCTAATTGGGTATAGCCCTGTATCATAATTTAACTTTGCTTGTTTATAACTTAATGATCATATTACAAACCATAGTCAAAATGTTAAAACTGATGTATTGATAAGAAAGTTATAATCAGGAATGTCATTATAATTTAACAATTGTTTTATCATGATATTATTCTTGCTCAGATTTTATATTAATACTTTCTTTATTATATATTATAAAGGCTTCCTTTATTTGCATATTGAATACTATTAAATATTTATTATTAGTTGTGGTTTGAGTTAGCCTGTACACTTTAAGATTACTACTTAATAATCTAGATCATATATAACTTTTAAACTTGTTAAATAAAATTTATAATATTAATAATTTATCTATATTAGATCGTAAATAAATCATCTTAACTTACTTCTTGTAAAAAATTCTTTTGTGAACCAGGTAATATCTTAAGTACAACTATAAATTATGGAGTACGCGATTGTGCGGAGTGGTGACTTTCACCTGAAACTATTAACCACATTACTAAAAACTCTAAGTCAAATCCTTTTTTCACAATTTTTAAACATTTTCTAATTTATTAAAAAGAATCCATTTAACTACATTTTTGTAGTTTATAGTGTTCATTGGCAAAAATCAGCCAGCAAGTTTTCATACAAGGTTGGGTATCTGAACAAATGTTGGGATTAATAGTGATAGTAATTTCACAGTTGGTGCTAGTGGTGCAGAAGTGAAAGCAGCTAGTTTTGGTATTAGCCTTGGTAAAAAAACTGGATTTAGCTCGCCATTTGCCAAAGAAAAGAGACAAAAAACTCTTTGAAAAATGCTTATGCCAACTGAAATCAAAGTATAAATGAGTAATTAATAATTTAAATACTTTTGTTTCAGTAAAGAAAAATCGTTGTGTTTTAATAAATAATAAAGTTAAGTGTGTTCGCTACTAATTACCAAAGCTAAAAGCAGAAATTTTTGAGTTTCTAATAAGCTAACATAAATGTGTCTTTTTAGATGGTTGCAAGGAACAAGTGGTTTATGTAAGTAGAGTACCAAAGTTTCAGAAATACATTATTAATTAAATAAAATAATACAAAATATAATCTTACTTTTTTTAGTGTATCAATAAATTTTGTGATCTAATTGAGAATCGCCAACGCTAAGATATGATGTATTATACTTTTAGTAGCAAGTTAGAGCCTATACTTATAGTGTGGCATATTCAACTCGTTACATATATCAAATTTTTTTTTATAATAGTGAGTTCAAATCCAAGTTATAGTGCAGCGCCTTCAACTTGGTATAACAACATAAAGTAGAGGGTTTGAGCCCACGTTATAGTGCAGCACATTTAACTTGTTATGCATAACAACAAGCAGGGCACTAGATGCAATGAATGAGAGAGGGCAGGAGGGCTAGAAGCTAGCTTATGGTCAGCATCGAAAAGAACAAGTAACAAGACGAGCAAAGTAAGAAAAATCTTTGTTATATGCAATTTTGTACTACAAATAAATTTTTTTTAATTACAAACTCAGATATTGGACAATATCTGTATCCGAATATGTCTGTATCTGACAAATATTGCATGGACAATGTCCGGTAACAATTTATTCACTTAGACATAATTTGAATACAAATATTAGACAATGTTTGAAATTGTCCAAGTCCGTCAAATATAGCTCAGACTATGTCCGGTAATAACACTTGGTACATGTGATGCATATGACTTACATGCTACTCAATCAGATTTGTAAACAAGTGTAAACAGTATGTATATTTAATTGTAATTGTAAAGAAGTAATTTTAATATAAAAATTAGTCAACAAATTCTAAAAAAAGTGATAGTGATTATAATATAATTGTGACTGTATAAAGGTGTTTTTAATATAAAAAACAGTAATATAGTTTAGTATAATTATATAAAGTTTGTGACTATACAAAAGGTGATTACTGGTATAAGAAAGAATAACTATAATATATTGTTTGGCATGTTAACATGTTGTTTAATATGCTATGTATAGTACAACTAAGCCTAGCATGTTGATATACTATTGAAATGTTATAACTACAGTCAACTCTCCATAAATGCAACTCATAGAGACAAGCCTACAATGTGCATTTAGAGAGGTTTGCATTTAGAGAGAGCCAATTAAATTGCAGCTTTAAAAATTAAATCATCAAGTTTGTGTAACCTCTACCAAAATTGTATAACCTATCTTAAATACTAAAATTGGATTGGTCACGTGCATTTAGGGAGGTTAGTGTGATATAAAATGTTATTCAAAAGAATGTGTATTTACAGAATATAGAATGTGCATTTAGCACTAATAACATCTTACGGAATAGGAAAAAACATGCATTTGGGGAGGTATTGCATTTATGGAGGTTGTATTTATGGAGGTCTGACTGTATATTTCTTAATACACATATGTGCTAACATGTTAATATATTATAAAGATTTTACAAAAAAGAAGTGATGATATATTTATAAGATCCCGGACATCTCTCATATAGGTCATAACTGATCTGCATGAATTTAGATGTTTTTGCTATCTCTAAAATCAAGTAAATTTGCTAAAAGTTGAATTATTACATATAAATTTTATAGTAATTTGCTAAAAACTAAATTATAACATCTCTAGGACCCCAAAACATATAAATAGGTCAGGTATGAGTTTGCTTATTTTTAAGGGTTTTTATGCAGATTTTTTTCATTTATAGTAATTTTATTACTTATTTTTGAAGTTTTTTCTGTAGATCTTTTCTTTTTTAGTAACCCTATAATTAATCTGACCTATCTATGTATATTTCGGGGTCCTATATCTCTATCGGGTAAATAAATATGTGCATATCTGCACAGATTTTTTAAAAACTCAATTATTAAATATCTGTGCATATCTGTAATCCTGCTATTGGAAAAAAATTTTTTGTAGCACAAATTATATTAGATTTTATACAAATTTGTGCAAAGTAACAGCCAGTATCACATGCGGAATCAACAAGATACTGTAATAATTACCCAATTTCTTTAATTTATTGCAATTATATAATTTGTATACTTTTTTATTACCTGATCTCATAATTACAAAATTTTTATTAATTTTTATAACATGATTATTTACAAAAAAAAAGAAAAATTAACTAATTCTAATAACCCAACTACTAAGGACAGTGTTATTAATCGCCTGATTATTTTTTATCAGAGGCCTACCCCCTATTTTTTAATATATATATAGTCAGGTTCTTTTATATATAATTTCAACTTTTTTGATCCCCCTTAAAAAATCATACTACAACTGCCAAGACCAGCTAACTAAAAATGATGTATCGATGTATTGATAACAAGCTCCAAGAACTACAACTACTATTAATTCCAAGACTAAATACAACGTATTAATATATTGAAAACATGCTCCAAGAATGACTATACCAAAGGTTCAAACAATGATGATGCTAAAGGTGCAAGACCACTAATAAAAGCCACAACAACACCAAACCGATATATGAAGAAAATCTAGAAAACAAAAAGAATTAGTTTAAAAAACAATAAGGGTAGTGACATATATTACATAATATAATTTTATTATACCCCCTACCCCCTTTTCCTTACATAAGAGAAATTTAATTGGCTATTATGAACTTCTATATTTAATATAAAATTTCAGAGACCCCTCTTTCCCCTCTAAAATATATGTAATATCTGTTACCACCCTAACAAAGCAAATACCAAACAAACAATTTAGAAAAAGAATTAGTCCAAAAAGGACTCCAGACATTTTTTATATAGGTCATAACTGGAATTTGAACAATTTTAATCTAATTTGCTGAAAACAACAAAATCTATTTACTTAAATAACTTCTGATTCAGTAATCAGAATTGAATAAACTTTTTTTTGTTAGATGCGCCTTACTAAGAGCATTATTTGTTTTATTTATGTTTTTTTTTAAACCCTAGTTCACTGTACTAGGGGCGCGTGATGGCACTCATTTATTAGATCAAATTTTAAGATCGATTTTATATTACATTTACATGTGGTTTTCTAACTATACTATATTACCTTCCATTCGTCCATTTTAACTAGCCGACTCCACAGACCTACCACGCTGGTACCCCGTACCTTCTCGCAGTGTTGTCACTTGGATGTGTCCATACTATGTTTTTTGTCCAACGTCCAAGATTGTCCAAAATCATCCAAGCCTATGTCCTATGTTTAACTAATCAATAAAGTAATTTAAAAAAATATATAAATATATATTTTTTTAGGTGCTGGACTCATTGGTGAAAAAATTAAAATAGATTATCTTAATAAAATTTTAAGTAATTTTAATTTGAAAAAATGTTCAAAGTGTCCAAAAAATGTTCAAATGACAACACTGCCTTCTCGGATCGTAGGTAGCTTTAAGGAACTACTTATTTTGCCTGGTCGCTTTATAGGTTTGGCTGTTTTTCATCTACTTTTCTATTTTTGGGTGGTATAGTATTATAGTATTTTCCTAATTGGGAAGCCTCAATTTTATCAACTTTTGTTGTTGGATTTATCCTTTTCTGGTTTTGTTAGACCATATGACTGTGTCATACAACCTTACTTATTTTTGTCATAGCTTACTGTCACAAATGGAAATTCCTCTTACAGATCCTTCCATTTGTTAGTTTTTCGTCTCCCGTTGGACTTGAACCAGCGATCTTGCAAATGCGATCCCGAAGTGCTAACCACTGCACTATCGACCAGGAGTCATTAAGTTAAAAAAAAGTTTATTCAAATTGGACCACTAAATATTAAGATGATTGCCAAAAACTGTTTTTTTGCTTGAGGTTTTTGCTAAACAAAAACAAGTATAACCTCTATACTAGATGTTTGGGGTCCTGTCCAAAACCTCTATTAAACAGCAAAAATAAAATCACTGATACAACCGAAACGACAAAAGTCTATAATCGAGAAAACTCTAATAACAGAGAAAAAAATACGAGAAAGACGACTCCATTGGTGAAACACTGAAATGGGCGGCTCTAGTAATGAAAACCTTATAAAACAATCCCTAAAACGAAACTTTCATACATAATTTAAACAAATTATGAAAACAAAAAAAGTTTACAAACGAAAAAAAGAAATCTGCATATTTACCTGAAAATCCAAAACCCATAAGTGCCAGAAGCATACTGGAATGAGTAACACTGTCGATGAAAAACAATCACCAAAATGGACGACTCCAACAATAAAAATAAACGGAACCCAAAAATCAAAAAAAAAATTAAAAAAATTAATTAGTACTATTATAAAAGTAAATTTAAATAAAAAAAATTATACTTATCTTATATACTGTATTTGTCCGAAAATAAGCTACCCTTTTTGGCCAAAAAGTTATACAAAAAATCGTAGGTTAAATTTTTCGAAAAATTGAAAAACGTACTAATAAAAAGTTGTCCAAATGGCATGAAATTTTTATTTTAAATGTATTGGGCATCCATAAATAACGTTATGTACCCCCTCATAGTAGCGCTGGACCCCCTCTCTACTATATAAAAAAATTTTTTAAAATCCGTATTTTTATATATAAAATTTTACAAAAACTTGAATATATTGTGACACAGTAATCCGATTTGGATGATTTAGATACCATTCGGTTCATCTTAGTGAGACGAATCTAATGATACCAAAATCATTTCATTTGGATTACTGGATCAATAGTTATTCACAAAAAACTATTAATTTTATAGTAATTTTATAAGAAAACATAATAACTAATAGTATTTGGCCAATAAAATTTGATCCAGTGATCCAAATGAAATGAAATTGGTGTCATTCGACTCCTCTCACCGAGACGAATCGAATAGTATCAAAATTATTAAATTTTGACCACTGGTTCAATTTTTAGCCAATTTTTTCTAAAAAAATTATATTATATTTTTTTGGCTCCTCCTACTTATTGAGAAAAACGTTATCATTCGTCCAACCCCCCCTCTTGTATAACGTTATTTATGGATGCCCCCATTTCATTACGCTGAACAACTTTACTTAATCGAACTTTTGAAGTTTGTATAGAAAAAAAAGTTTTATATATAGCCAGTGTTGGGCTGGACATTGGACATGGACATTGGACCACCCATGTCCAGTCCAGTCCAATCCATTGGACCAGAAGGGGTTGACATTGGACATTGTGTAACATTAAATTAGTGCATAAAAATGTGACAATTGGCCAATCAAATTATAAATTTTTGAACTATTATACTTGATTTATTATAATATACTTTTGATGCAAAGATAAAATTCAAATAATTTAACAATTTAAAGATTAACTATAGTTACTAGCATATGTTTCTGAAAATAAGCTACCTCTTTAGGACAATTTTGGACACAAAAAATCCAGAGTAGCTTATTTTCAGATATAATCAATTTTTGGTCAATCACCAATAATCATTACATAGTAAAGTCTAAATTCTACTATGTAAATCGATTATTGGCACTTAAGTAAACTTGTTTGGGAACTACACTATACATATTCTGAAAGTTTCATCAAAATATGAGCACTTTTTATTATTTGACTTTTAATTTTTATATTCAATGAATATATTTTGTTAATAAAATTTTAATCTCTTTGTTAAATGTAAAAATTAAAAATTAATTAATAAAAAGTTCTCCTATTTTGTTATAAATTTTAGGGTATACATATTTTAATCTCCTTAATAAGTTTACTTAAGTGGCTTTGCTTTAATCAATTTGCTTAGTAAAGTTTGGACTTTACTATATAGTAACTTTCATCAATCATGAGGTAGCTTATTTTTAAGTTAAAGATATTTTTGGAGTAGCTTATTTTTGGAGGTAGCTTATTTTGGCAATATACAGTATAAGAAACTACTAATTTCTGTAATTGTAATAGTCAGCCTAATTAATAGTAATAATAATTATTATAAAATTACTATATATATATATAGTAGAACACAATCTAAGTTTGACAATTCAGATTGATTCTCCAATCCAAATAAATTTAAATATCCTGATTAGAGATTTTTAATCAGATTGGTCAAAGAACTTGAATAACAAATCTAAGGATATGCTTAAATGCTAACTTTAAATATGTATAATCTAATGCAATTCAATCTGACTTTTATAGAATCCAGATGATTTGTTAAAAATAAAATTAAAGCATTACATTATAACTTTGGTATAACTTATTCATAATTGTTAATTCTAAAGTTATATATTAAATAGAATTCTTTTATTGCTCAGGATTATATAGAATTCTATTGCAACTTATACTAATTTAGAATTAATTTAAATTCTTTTATTGTATAGATTTAAATAGAATTTTGTTGTAGCTTATATAATAAATAATTTTAGAAATTTTAGTAAATAGTTGGACATATTGGACCTGGACTATGTCCAAGCATATGTCCATTGTCCAGTCCAGTCCAATCATGTTAAAATTAGATGGACATATGTCCAATGCCAACACTGTATATAGCGACTGTTAACGATTTCTTTAAAAATTTTTCTAAAAATCTGGGGGTAGCTTTTTTTGAAGGTAGCTTATTTTCAAAAGCCTACAGTAACATAATTATCACCAATTTAAAAAAAGAACCATTTATAATAATAGATAAAAAATAAATAAAAAAAGATCTGCTTATTAAAAATAAATTATTAAATAAAACTATCGTTAAAATAAATTAAAAATAATTTAAAGAAAAATTTAAAAAAAAATAATAAATAAATAAATAAATAAAAATAAAACATTATAATATAACGCTATAGTAAAAAATCGCTGGTTAGTCTCCCCAAATCACATGACTAACAACAATGATCACTTTTTGTATAACAGTAACGATTAACTCAATATTTAATCTAATACTGATAAATTATATTCTTGATATCTATATAACCTTCTAATCATATTAAAACCCCCAACATAGAGATGGGCAAAATGGTATTTTTCTACACTATGTATGCACATAGTATGCTGCATGCATGCATACATGCATGTATGTTCTATGCATTATAGCTAATTCTGGTCAGAAGTCTGCAAACTAGTCTAAATCTAAATATTTTATATGTAATTTTTGATGCTGAACAAGTTTACTTAGTGCAAGAAGTAAGAATTAATTAGTAAAAATTTGTGAATTATAAGATTTATTAATAAAATTTTACAAAATCTTATGATTCACAAAACTTTACTAATTAATTCTACATTAATTCACTAAGTAAACTTGTTAAGCACCTAAAAATACATTAAATTGGCTAAGTTGTTTTTATAATTAACTGTTATCGTGGAAGAAAATATGACATATTTTACTTGAAATTTGGAAAAAAATGCATAATTTTAGAAATTTCGACTATGCATAGTACAAGTTATTACATATAATAACATCTTTAAGATTATTCATATTTGCAATTCTTTTGATAATGCCCAATATTACTACATTTTTTGTATCAATGCTGTTGCTTCACTTTAGATTTAATAGCTTCACAAGACGATTTGAGTCTTTTTGTATCTAATGTCAGCCTTTTCCTTTACGCTTTTTTGGATTTTGCAATTGAGAATTTGCATTTTCTTTATCAACGCTATTATCACTTTGTTGATCTTTATCTGAATCAGATTTTTCATCATCTAATTTATCTGATTTATTATTGATATTATTATCTTTAGTGAAGTCTTGAAGTAAATCGATTAGCTCCTAAGATTTTAACTTGTTTTGCAATGCTTTATTCAAAGCCTTTTTATACATGCCATGAAGCTTTCTGTAAACAATTTTTTGCTCAAAAATCACCATATTCTCTTCACAAGAGTCTGCCTTTTCTTCTCTAAAAGGAATTGGAGAATTATTTGAGAAAGTTATCATATTTTGTATGAATTTGTCTGCCATTAAAAATGGCTTTTTCAAAGCCAGTAACATCAGTTGAGTACCATTAAAAAGGCAACATTCTAATATGAAACATTGCATCAGATGTTGTTAATATCAATTGAAAGTAATACCTGCACACGATGCCACATTGGATAATAGAAAAGCAGAAATACAGATATGAATTATTTTGTAGTATCAAAATATAATGCGTAATCTTTAATGCATTTCCAACAGTAATCGCCCAAATTTCTTTAACAGTATGTAATCCAACAAATTCAATCATTTGGTTAAGTATAGTTTGTAGTTCATCGACAGAATCCTCTTGAATCTTAAATAACTAATTTGCCTACCATCAGATTAAAATTAAAACAGTATTACAACATAAAAAAAAGAATAATAATTGTGGCAGATTAAAATGAAACTGAGAACCTTTTTTGCTCACCTTTAAAGCTTATAAAACCCACATATACTTGTTTATTAATAACTCTAACCCTAAACCTAACTCTAAGCTAAAAAAACCCTCTAAAAATGTCCCCTAAAAAATTTTAAAATTTTGCTTAAAAAATAGAAAAATTTCATTTTAATCTGATTTCATTTTAATCTGTCACAATAATTACATCTTCATTAGTCTTCACATATTGTTGAGAAATTCTATTTGCAGTATAATATACTGATTAATTTATTTGATCACGTAGCATCTTTAAAATGGTAGGTTTAAGATATCGTTAGAGGCATTGATCAACCTTAGTAAACAAAAAGTTTACTTTGTTTTGATTCTAAGCATTTGGTATTGCTGCATGCCAAAATCTATAGTCAAAATATAAATTATTGTTATCCAATATTACAAATCTCAATTGATATTGTTTTCTCAATAATACCTATTTTCATTTTCCATATCTTGAAGATTAAGTAGTTTGTGTATTTCTGATGCAAGTTCACATAATGAGATATTGGAATTATGCAACAAGTTTTTTAAGTATCCATTCACTAATTCAACATGGGACGTAGCAATCATACCTCCCGTAAATTTGTATTTGATAAAACAATGTGCCCAATGATTTTTTGATTTGTAAAGGTATTCCAAGTAACTTTTAGCATTAGGAAAATTTTGTATGAAATTAGTAAAGTATTTTTCAAAGGCATTCTTGGATAAACTATTTCGATAACAATAAAAATCATTATAAAAATATTGTTAAGTTTCTTCTAATTTTTTTCTAAAATTTTTATGTAAGTTTTGTGTAATGTGGTAAGCACAATGTATCAAATATGTTGAGACAAAAATTTGATGGATTGCAAAGTCAACAGCTAGATCTGTATCAGTTAGTATTACAGAAGGATAGACATTAGTAGCTTTAATAATTTGTTGAAACATCCATGAATGCGATTCAAAACTTTGTGAAATAGACCAAATAAAAAAAATACAAATTACCCTCTATTTAGAAGTTACAATAATATTTTACATATTTTGTAATGTTTTTCTATTATTTTACAATATTTAGCAAATTTTTGCAAATTTTTGAAATTTTTTAAAAAGTAAATAAATAATATAATCATACTTTTTTACAGATTTTTGCAATATTTCACAAGGTTGTCGCAATTTAAATATAAAATTTTATATTTATTTATTATTATTATACATAAGAAAATAAATTTGTCACATCTGTAACATGTTGCACCCTGATTCAACCAATCAAATCACATGATTTTATAGCCAACAAATTTTATTTTTTAAAAATTTAAAATTTTACTTAATAAAGTGTAAAATATATATAAAATAGCACACCATATAATATAAAATTTTATTCTGAACAACTTTTTCTAAGTCATAAAGATAGATTGTCTTAGTAAAAAAAATATTTTATAAAAAAAATCAAAAATTTCCAAAGTTAGCATATATAAAACTTTTTTTTACTAAAACAAACTACCTTTTTAACTTAGAAAAAGTTGTTTAGCATAAAATTTTACATATAATACTTAAACATAAATATAAATTATATTAGTAAAAAAATTTTATATGTGCTAACATTCAAAATTTTTGATTTTTCTTATAAAACATTTTTTTATTAAGACAATCTGTCTTTATGACTTAGAAAAAGTTGTTCAAAATAAAATTTTACACTATATACTTTAATATTGTTTATTTATTTTTACATTTTTACTAGTAAAATTTTTAATTTTTAAAATATAAAATGTTTTTCTATAAAATCGTGCAATTTGATTGGTCAGAATTAGGAGTACAACATGTCACAGGTACAACAAATTTCTATTCTGATTATACATTATATTTTACATTTATTAAATATATTTATTACATACTTTATATTGTTACAAATAGTTTAAACTACTTCATGCTTTGTCATATTTAATTCTATTACTATATACAAAAAACTAGCTCTACACACTTATTTTCTCTCACTCTGCAGTTAGCTAGTAGTTAGCTATTATTTTTGCTTCTTTGTTTTCTATTGTTTTCGCTTTGGCTGTTTTTTTTGTTTTGGCATTTTGCAAGAACATTAATTCAGCTTTCACAATTTCAGAATTTGCAAAAATGCGAACTCTTACTTTAGAAAAATAAAAATTTGGGGCTTTGTTTATTTTTTTTTATTAGTTTGCTTATATTTTTTGTTTTTTTGTTTGTTTTTTTTTTACTTATTTTTTTAATTTTTATTTTATTTTATTTATTCCTAACTTCTTCGATACTTTGCGACTTTTCTACATCAGCAAAATAAATATACGAAATCTTTTGAAAGAAATTGCATGCCAAAATCTTTCGAAAGAATTGCGATTGACGTGAAATCTTTTGAAGAATCGCAATCTTTCGAAAGATTTCAGTATGCATTTCTTTTGAAAAATTTTGAAAAAAATTTCGAAATATTTTGAAATGTATTGCGAAATATTGCGAAATAGGGCAAATAAAAACAATGCAATCTCGTACCTAATTTGTACCTAATTTGTACCTAATTTGTACCTAATTATTCCTTCCGGGGTTGCAGGAAGTAATTTTTTGCATATTATCGCAATATTTCGCAAAATTTTAAAATTTTTTTAAAAAAATAAATAAACGATATACATATTCACATAATCACGCTTTTGCAAATTTTTGATAATTTTCACAGGTTTTCGCATTGTTTAACATTTTAATATAAAATTTTATATTTTTTATTTATTATTATACATTATATATTTTAAATTTATTTTAAATTAAATATACATTTTTATTCAATATTATATTTTATTATATATTATTATACATATATTATACAAAAAAAATGAAAAAAACGATGAAAAAAAATGAAACCAAAAAAAAAATGAAAAAACAAACCCAAAAACGAAAAAAA
>QKWP01000034.1:560262-611897 GCA_003550325.1 Gigaspora rosea
AAAAAAAACAATGTAAAACTGTATAGAAGATCTAATTTATAAACAAAGATCTGATCTAATCTTGTAATACAGAATTTGTAGATTAATTTCGATACATAATACAAAATTTTGAACTATTTCGAAAATATAGTCCAATGCGTCTCCTGATCCAGCTGATTCAGCCAGTTCTAAAATATTTCGAATTATTTCGATTACAAAATATTTCGAAAAATATTTCAAATTCACTTTTGAAATATTTCGAAATTATTTTCAAAATATTTCGAAAGTAAAATATTTCGAAATATATTTTGAAATATTTCGAAATATATTGCGATATGCGAAATCTTTCGAAAGATTTTGCAGTAACACAAGATCTTTCGAAAGATTTCGGTACTATAAATTTGCTGATATAGCACTTTACAAGAACACCAGGTTTAACTTTTTTGGCACTTTGCAAGAACATACTAGGTTTTTCTGGCAATTTGCAAGAATACTAACATTTCTGAGAAATTTTTATTTTTTTTACTTCTTTACTTTTTTTAGGAAGTATATAGAAAAAGAGTATGAAATAAAGGTTATAGCCATAAAAATCACGAAGTGCTAAAAAAGTTTGTGTTAGTTTTTTTGCAAATACCAGAAAATAAAGGTTCTTTTTTTGCAAAGTGCTAGAAGTAAAATAAATTAATAAAACAAATTTAAAAAAAAAAACCAAAAAACAAAACAAAAACAAATTATGTCAAATAAAATCAATACTTTTGTGTTTTAAGTAAAAACAAATCCAATCTTATTTTAAGTTAATTTATACAAAAAAATTACTTTTGAAAAATTGTTATTTTTACTTTTTTTTTAGCATTTAGTCACTACCTAGCCCATATATATATATATTTTTTTTTAACTTTAGAGGCCGGGTACTATGGCCGGGATTTTATTATGAGTTATTAGGACATAATATTTATTATATGAATGAGGATACAACTAGCCATACGTGCACTTTTGGTGCCTAATTTAAGTAGTCCGCCCGAAGGTTCTACACTAGCTGCCATACCTACAACCCAACAAACGGGAATTGCCTATTTAAACCTTCTGGTTCACACTCTTCCTATTACTACCTGATGCACTGCACAAGCGCAGATTTTAAAGGGCCCCAACTCTTTTAGATAAATCGTCTATATATATATTTATTTGTTTTTTATATAATAATTTTTAATTAAAAATTTTTATTTTTATATTCTGTACAAACATCATAATGAAAACAGTACAAACAAAACCCCAGAACACAAAATTGATTTTATTTTGAACAATTTCTAACAATTTTAGAATGTACATGTTTTATAGGAATAAAGTATACTTATGTCATACAAAATTAATTTTCTTGGATTTTATAAGGGGCTTCTAGAAATTACGTAATTTTTTAGTGGGTAGGTGGGGTTCCGAAAAATATCAGGCTATAATTATAATTCTGGTCAAATTTTTATAATTCTAGCCAAAATTATAAAATTATAAAATTATTAATAACTATTGTTCTACTGAACCAATTTAGATGAGTTAACTACCAAAATGTTCGTCTCACTGGGATGATTCTAACAAGCCCAAAATCGCTAAAATCTAATTATAGGGTCCCAAGATTGTTTAACTTTTGCATAATTTAAATAGTGATTTTTTAGAATCACTAAGTAAATTTCTTTAATATTGAATAACTTTTGATCCACTAGCCCGTTTTGGATGATTTAACTACCAAAATGTTCATCTCAGTGAGACGATTCTAACAAGCCCAAAATCGCTAAATTCTAATTACAGGATTCCAAGATTGATAAAGATTTGTATTGTTAAACAAACTATAAAATCTTTATTAATTTTGGAATTCTGTAATTAGAATTTAGCAATTTTGGGCTTATTAGAATCGTCTCACTAAGACAAACATTATAGTAGTTAAACCATCCAAAACGGGCAGTAGATCAAAAGTTATTCAATAATAAAGAAATTTATTTAGTGATTCTAAAAAATCACTATTAAAATTATACAAAAGTTGAATGATCTTGAGATCTTGTAATTAGATTTTAACAATTTTGGGCTTGTTAGAATTGTCTCAGTGAAATGAACATTTTGGTAGCTAAATCATCTAAATTGGTTTAGTAGAGCAATACAGTCAAACCTCCATAAATGCAACTCATAGGGACAAGCCTACAACGTGCATTTAGAGAGGTTTCCATTTAGAGAGAGCCAATTAAATTGCAGCTTTAAAAATTAAATCATCAAGTTTGTGTAACCTCTACCAAAACTGTATAACCTATCTTAAATACTAAAATTGGATTGGTCACATGCATTTAGGGAGGTTAGTGTGATATAAAATGTTATTCAAAAGAACGTGTATTTACAGAATATAGAATGTACATTTAGCACTAATAACATCTTACGGAATAGAAAAAACGTGCATTTAGGGAGGTATTGCATTTATGGAGGTTGCATTTATGGAGGTCTGACTGTAGTTATTATCAATTTCATAAATTGAAACATATGAATAAATTTTAAAAAATATAAAATTTGATTAGCTAATTGAGTATCAGGTGTGGGTAGATAGGATAAAATTTTAAAATTTATGAGTAACAAAATATTTTGTAATTTCTAAAAGCCCTCTAACCCAGTCAGGTTTAAAAATCAAGAATCTAAATTTCAATTTTTTTAAAAAAATTAGCCAATAGAAATATATATAGCAATTGCTGCTATAAATCTGATATGAGAAAGCATAAAAATTTATGACAATTACTATATTAACGTCATAAATCTAATTCAAAGTTAATAGTCAATTGTGTCTTTAATATTTTAATAATATATTTGTCCTTTGATTGGTTATACACCAAGCTTATCATATACAATTAGATCAAATCATGCTTACTTTTATTATTATAATTTAATATACGTTAACATATGCAAGTCATGTGCAGCATGTGTATCATGCACATCGTGTATGATACACATATGTTCAAAATGTAAAGAGTTAGGTAACAGAATGGCTCAAAATATTCAAAATATGCGATATTTTAATATTAATTAACTAAGCAGGCTAAGTAGGTTTTGTAAATTGACTTAGTTTATATTTTAGGTCTTGACTGCCAATATAAAGTGACAACTAATAAAATTATTTTTGAGCTTATACAGTCATCCTCCCATATAATCACACAGTTGGGCACATACTACTCGGGTGATTATAAAGAAGTGTGACTTTACAAAGGTTATCTCTATATAATCACAGCTTATATTAAAAATAAATAATGTGATTTAATAGAAGTAAAAATAAAATTTTATCCATTCTAATTCTATGTCTTGCGTTAAAATCTAAAATTGATACAACCCGATTCTATGCCTTGGCGTTAAAATATAAAATTGACACAACCCGATCTATTGTTTGGTATTAAATTCTATAATTCATACTACCTGATCTTATGCCTTGGCATTGGATTAAATAGTTTAAATTTATCTATTAATGCATGCAAGCATATAAATAATAAAAAAAACTATACATGAATAGATGTCTCTTTAGACATAAGGTCATGATAATTAAGCTTAGATAAAATAAGCGCATAATGATTAAATTGCACATCATAATAAATTAATATTATACACATCTTACCAAGTATCGCTTCATTAGCTATCGATTTTATAAAATTAGTAGCTTCAAGCTACTAATATTTATAAAATAGATGGGTTGCTGTTAATAGAAATCGAGCAGATTGACATTTCAAAAAAAATTAATTTTTTTGAAATATTAATCTGCTTAATTTCTATTGACAGCAGCCCAGATAATTAATGAAAGCTAAAGTTTTATGTTATATTATTAATAATCTTTAATTAAATTAATTAAATAGATACACCTAATTTTCGCTATGAAGAATCATCAGATGATGATAGTGATGATTTAGAAAATGATATTTACTATTTCGAATTCATAGACCATTACTAGGGTACTGCCCACCCACCCACCTTGCAAACTTATACTTCTTTTGATGAAATTTCTTGTTACACATTCTAGTAGATCTCGATTTCAAATAGGCAGATCAGTGCCAATTTTTCTTTAAAAAGATCGATTCCCGAAGTGTATTTAAAACTTTACTGACACGAATGGCTTATGTCTATTTTATGATATAAAAATTACATGTTTCATCTACTTTATCCATATTAACGTTAATCTTTATATTAATGAGCCTCAATTACTATTTATTGTTTAAAATAAAGATTAAATTTTTTTCTTATTTACTATATTAAATACCTTATAATAAAACCGCAACAAGCAATCTAATACAATATAGTCTTTTTTAATATTGTGTAAGTTAGAAATTTTTGACCGAAATTTAAATATTAGCCAATTGGCCGTTGGCCATTTGCCAACCAATTACTAAAAAAATTGGCCGCAAAAAATTGCCAACACGACCAAATGTACTGAGTAACATGGGTGGCATGAGGTGTCACCCATCGTACTAACAATTCATATAGAATACGAATTGAATTATTAAATCCAGATTCGTCCAGATTCAGGTTATATACAAAGTAGTATTCAGATTCGATTGAATGGCCTTTAATTAAAGAATAGGATCGAGGTACTACTATCTTTGTTAACTCTCATAAGTAATTAATACTACAGTATAAGTAAAGCTGCTATAATTTAAACTTATTAAACCTAAAGAATGGTTTTTTGTCTTATTACAAATCTTCATCATGACGACTAATTTACAGGCCGCATCAAACATTTAATTTTATATTTTAGAATATAATTTTATTATTTTACGGTTTCTATAAAACTCGTGGGTACAGGAAAATAGAAGATACTGGCTAGTTTCTTATTATAAATCGGAAAAATAAAATAAGATTCTCTGATTTTAATTATGAAACCCCTATTGAAGGATGTAAAAATTTGATCTGACTCATATGCGTAAATGCATAACCACAATCGAATTTGATTTGGCAATCAATCTAAGTCAAAAAATGAACATGGTGAACAAATTTTTTAACCTTGTTAAAAAATATCGCTAGTAAAAAAAAGTTGTGTTATCTAGTCATCGCTTGAAATTCTTGTTTCTTAAATCAAGAAATTTTCCTTAATAGTTTTTAAACTTCCCTCAATAAGATCATTTGTCTAATCATTTTGTACTATACTTATATAAGTTACCAACTATTAATTCACAGAGTGAATTCGATAAATATCACGATATATCACAAATACCTTTCAATTCTTTCAATAACTTTTTTATAGCATGTAGGGGGTTTCGTTTGATCCCGAAATGAATCATTCAGTATAAAGTCATAGAACTAACCTTAGCATGCTATATGTACGTGTACCTTCATTATTTTAACTTCGATCTCTTAAGTATTTGCAACGCTTAAAACAAAAATTTTGCACTCTCCGATTGGCTATTTCCTCTCCAGGAGCTTGTATTACCGTACCGGCCCTACCTGGCCTATGCGGGTGTGATTATATGGAAGTCATTTTACTATTAAAAAAATCTATAAATATGAAATTATGTGTGATAGTGATTATAAGCATTTGTGACTATATAGAAGGGGTTTTAATAACAAAAAAATCGGTAACCAAAAACCATGTGATTGTATGGAGTTTGTGATTATATAGAAAGTGACTGTAGGGAGGGACGACTGTATAGGCTGATCGTACTAGGCCTGTGCTGTATCACATGTGCTTGGAAAATTTTAATGCAGACTAACCAAATCTTAACCACATACTATAGTAACAGTATACATAACATGTAAGTTCTGTAATAGAATTTATCATCATAGTAGAAATATTTGCAACAACTAACTTTGACATATTGTAGTTACCAAAATAACGAATAATTTGTAGCAAAGTTTTTTATGTACTAATACTAACTCAACCATCAAATATAGCTGTTCAATAGAAAAGAGAAAAATCTATTTTTAGATCCAGTTAAAAGTTTTAAAAAAAACTATGCTAAGTCATGTTTTTACATCTTTACTAGCAGAATTAGTCGAACTCAAATTGTTCTAAGTTGAGGCTGTAATGAGTAAAAATGTGATTTAATGTGGCTTTTTAAAAACCTATGGATCTAAAAATATATTTCTCTCTTTTCTATTGAAAAAGTTTTATAACAGAATTTTTTGCATTAAAGAATGATGATAATTCTAATGCAATCAACTTAACCTTAACTATATATATTGTTATTCAAATTTAATTTCATATTGTGTATATATAATAGATTATAAATCTGTAATAGAGTTTTTGATGCTAATAATAATTAAAAAACAAATAAGATGGGTTGCATGAATATGCAACTTATTACACTAGTTTTTAGATTATTGCCTAAATTCAGAAGGTCATATCACCAGGCCTCAAGGTTAAATTTAATGCCTTGCTACCATTAGAACAATAAAGAACCAAAGAATCTATTTATTTAGTTATATAAAGGAGATTAGCTTTTCAAAAGCCTTGTGGATCACTTTTTTAGAATTTTATTGCTAAAAAATTTTTTTCTAAAAAAAATAAAAATACAGGTGGCCAGGTCTAAATTTTTATTTTATGATATGAAAACCAAGAAATTAACTTTGTGAAGCCTTATAGAAAGAAATTGCACAGAAAGATACCATATTTCTAAGTCAAATACATTGAATCTAGCTTGGCATTTTACTCTAGTTGTTAGCAGGTTCTATAGCAAAATTATCAGCTGGGTATTTTTTACTTAATGAATAGTTGTGATTTTATTAGTAAAATTTTTAATAATCTTGTAGCAAAATTGATCAATTCTGATCCAGTCAACTATGATTCTGATGCACTCTGGCATATTCTGACCCGGAATTTTGTTGACCTCCTGTATGAGTTCTATTGTATATTAATTCAGAACGCCAATGGCCACTAATTCGAGATTATATAAACTATTTTTGAAGGATTCAATTTTCAAAATAATGCTCAAGAGCGTTATTTTGTGCTTATACAGGATTCGTGAGACTGTTCCGACTGGTCCAGGACCACGGCCAGTTAACCATAAGATTGGTTAAAAAGACCAGTTCTTATTTGTCTTTTCAGGACCAGTCCATCCCTAGAAAAAAGGTGATATATAACGCATGTATTTTGGGCAAAGAAAAGGTGCTATTGAAAGTTTTAGCAATTGCTATACTATTGATATTAACTTTTATGATTGCAGCTCAAGTGTAATGCATATTATATATAGAAATTTGGTAGTGAGCATAGTTTACAAGATGGTTATATTTAACTTAAGATTTGAGTATCACTAGATTAGTTCTTTTATGTTAGGGTAGGTAGTAGTTATAGGGAAATCGGCTGTCTTCCATATTATATATCATAGTTTTGTATGCCTGTTCTAATTATAATCCTGAATTCATTATATACGATCCAGAATTTTATTGAATTTCAAACTTTGAGTTTTTTCTGATCAGGACAAGTTTTTTTAGGTCATTGCTAAATTATATAACGTAAGTAGAAATTACCAAGGTTAAAATTAGGGTGCATAAGGATTAGAGTAATGTTAGATTTTAGATGGTTATTATGTTACAATTCAAATCAATTTTAGTTCCATTTTTACTTACAACGAATGTAATTATGTTTTCTAGTGTAGATTTTACTAATGTAATAGTTATTTAAAAATATGGCATTTGATTGTTAATGTGAACTTCGATATATATGAACTGTGAATCATGTGATAAAAATAAGTTATTGGTGACACAAATTATAAATGTAACATGCCGTAATAAATAAAATTTAAATAGAATATATTTAAACAGTAACTAGTTCTATATTGACACCTTCTAATTTCAAAATTAAATCTAGTTTTGTAACAACTGTTAACTCGTCACCGTAACCTCCGAGGGATATACCGTTTAGACTAACATGCATTAAATCTAGTTGGTAACGAAACATAGGCCCTCCACTATCACCAATCACAGATTTTGCGCCCACAACTGTCACATCATCTGAAAATGATTCTTCTTCAAAATAAAAGCCGAAGAGCGCTTTTATGTATCCACAAGTAACATGCGTGAAATATCCAGATAGACATAAATGAGCGCCATGACTAGATACAGCATTGCCATCTTTTATAAGTAACTCCGGAAATAATGGATTTGTATTCCTTATAGCTGCTCTAGGTTGTACGTCATTATTACTGATGTGGATTAAGCCAAAATCCTGTGGAGATGTAACATCAAATGCTGTTTGCCCAATTGACTTTAAATTTTCTCTTGTGGGTGAATCCCATGGTATATGATAGTAATCTTGGTTAGTAAAACAATGTCCTGCTGTTCCAATATAATTTATATTTGGATTTAAACTATTTCTTGCCCAGAAACCACATGAGCATGTCCCATCTTCACCAATTTCACTATCCTCGTAATCTAAACCATCTCCAGCTAAGATGACTTCTTCTATGTTTCTCTTTCTGAGCCTCTTGTTATTTAGACTAGAAATATTACTAAATATTTCTTCGTTAGAATTATAAAATTTAAAAATCGGATAATATTTTTTGACAGAATCAAAAAATGGAGTATTGTCTTTAGCTTCCTTATAAAATGAAGCAATGATGATATCATTAAGTATCACATCAATGTAAACACAAACAGCATGTGCTTCATGATCATCAGCTAGGAGGAACATTTCATTAACTGCAGTTTTTAATCGATTTGTAGAATTTAATGCCCCTTTAAATGTTATAAAATTTTCGTATGGATTTATCTGGGGTAAAGTTATTATTTCCCTGGCTCTAGTAAAGTTTAATGTTTTGACAAATACCATATTCGATAAGAAATCTATGTAAGTTCCACCAAAATTAAAATCGTCTAAGAATGGCTTTAGGGTTTCATCCACTGTAATTAAATTCATCTCCCTCTGTAATGCATCAGGTATTTGGTCATCACGTATATTCCACAATATTGCTAATGGTTCATTTTGACTTTGAACACAGACCATTAGATAATTTTGCATTATAAGCATAAGCAATAAAATAAAAAATAATTTTTTTTCATATTGCATTAGATTGTTTGTTGAAAAAAAAATCATAGTATTGATAGTTATTCTTATTATTATTATTATTGAAAAAAATGGAATATTTATGATTGTAATAGCGATAGGAGGTCTCCCTATTTAAAGGATATTTTAGCATTTCACTCAATTGGGTGTTCGATCATCCGTGTAAATCAACATCCTTCGAAAAAGAGAGTACAGTATATAAATAAAATAGGATTTAAATTCTTTGAGACATGCTCTATGATGTAACATGGTCTTTTTTTTCAAATTTATATAAAGTGAAAGTTGACTGCAAAAAATTGGCTTCGGGGCCTTTCGAACAAATCTTGATTATTTATATGACTATATTCTTGATGCTCTACCTCATAGCACAATTTTTGTCGAGATTATAATAGATTAGTACAGTATATGTGAACAGATCAGTATAGTACATCCCGAATTTTTAAAATCTGTTCATCTTTGATCTGCTATATAATATAAATATATATAGTGCAAAATACCCGTATTCAATTCTGATCATTCATACCATACAGATCTCATTTTTGTCACACTGTATTGTATTATGATTCGTTACTACTCTCGATCAATGTCAATTATCTTAAGTATCAATATTGCGATATTCGAAGTCCAATAACGATAGACACTAACCCAAATGAATTTTACTTTGTTTCATATAATATTTGAAAGAATGGATTTATCCCTTTGAAGAACATGGCTTGGTGCTGCAAAAAGGAGTAAATTGACAATTTTTCAAAAAAATTTTTTTTCGTACAAATCAATTTAAAATAAGATCTGGTTCATTTTCTACTTAAAACACAAAAGCAGTTATATTAATAATAAAATTTTGTAGTATAGCTCTTTAAAGCTTACTATATGTGGCATCATATGAGTGACGCCGAGGGAAAATGGGATATTTGTTTATCTATTTAAATGAATGATATACCAAAATAAGAGCATGATTTTAATATTTCGCTTGTTTATTATATTTATTTAATAGGCGATATAGATCAATTACACTTTAAACTTATGCTGGCTTTCAATTTTTTGCAAGTATAATAATAATTATTATACAGTATTATACATACTTGTACAGTAAGTACTTGCTTTATTTTTCTTTTATATACTTTACACAGTACGGAATACAATAAGAAAAACGCATTTTGAACGTTGCGTGATAAAAGGATTATTCTATACTATTATTGCTCCGCATTTCTGAATTTACAATTCTGAATTGGTGCTTTTTCTCGATCTTCTTCGATTGTGAAATGACCAGGTATGCAGGTCATGGGACCACAACAGTGTAATAAATTACTGATAATATAATAATTGTGACAGATCATAATGAAATCCAGATTAAAATGAAATAATAGTATAAAATCTCAAAAACTAAATTTTTTTGGGGCACATTTTTTAGGGTTAGGGGTTAGGGTTAGGGTTAGTTTTATAATAAACAAGTATTAATAGGTTTTAGAAGGCTAGTAGGTTAAGTATAGAATGTAGATTTCATTTTAAATTATGATCTGCGACAATAATTACTTATTAATAATTACATTGATATTTTTTTTCATTGTTATTTATAAAGATAATTCTTTTATTGTTTCGTCGTTTTTTTTTATATTCATTACATATTTTTTCTTCAACACTTTATTGAGCAAGGATATGTATGGTTTCGTGAAATTCGTCTGATCTTCTGTGTAATCCGAAATTCAAGAAGTATTGGTGTAACAGAAGAACTACTAGAAATAACTTGGTTTTATGGTTTTTTTTTCAAAAAAAAAATTTAGTAATTATCTTCTAGACACAAAAATTATTATTAAAATATATATAAACATTCGAATGTTATTTATTTATTTATTTATTTTTCTAATTTTTTTGCTTTATTATTATTATTATTTTCGCTTTTTTTTTATTAATTTGTAAATGGATGCCGGTTCTAAAATGACTCACGATTTACGAATAACACATGCCAGTTCATAAATTCAGAAATGATGTGGAACATTATAATCATATGCTAGATCTCTTTGTCTGGCCACTCATGACACTTGACGAATGACGTAAGTTAGAATAGAATGCACAAAGTAAAAACTTCGTGCATAAATCTTTTTTTTTATATTGAGCAATATAGAGTTACTTTGTAACTATTAAGGTGGGAGAGCGTATACGTTTAACCAATTTAACTATAATAGTTACTAGGAGATAAGTTTCTGATTTACTCGAATAAAGGTCTCTTCAGCACTACACTAGCTTACTTCCTTTATTATCTTTAAGTAAAATCGAAGTGAACTTCTCTACTTGTATTCTATTGTATTGGGTTGTATTGCGTTGTATCGTATTGGATTCTCTCTCTTTATTGAAGTCAAATTCATTCGTTTATATACATTTGAATTTAATATAAGTGTGTTGTTTGGCACGTCAACGTGTTGTTTAACACGCTACGTGATGGTACAACTAAGCTTAGCATGTTGACGTGCTATTGAGAATATTTATAATCCGCGCCCCTTAACACACATACGTGCTAACATGTTAACGTGTTATGAAGATTTTACAAAAAAAAGGAGTAATGATATCGATATGCCTTCATCAAGTTTACACGGATTTTGACTAACATTTAATGAATTATACAAAAATAGAAATGAAAGTTATCTATACTAAAGAGAAGATCTATTTACAAATGGGGGTAAACTAATCAGAAAATTCGAATCTTCTAATGTCACAATTTTGAATTGTGACATACTCCTCCGCCTGACTTCCAATCCCTATTATAGGTTGCTTTAGTTAGAAATCAGAACAAAAAATATTTTCCAGGATCGAAGATTGGAGTAAATGGCCAATTCATTGGTAAGTATCCGGTTTATCCGGTGTATTTCACCATTTCTAACTATCTTCTTACCCTTTCCGTCTTTCTTTTCTTTGCAACTATCCATTCTACATGCTACAGCTGCATCATTATTTTTACCAGTTTTAATATCTTTATTCATACATTTTTTGATTTGCATCGTTGATTATCACTTCCGATTGGTTTCAATTCAGTTCAAAGGCTGTTTCTTCACTTTTACACATATGCTTATACCACTCTGAGAGCTGTATTCAAGATCAGATTGTTCTTCAGAATACCTTTCATTAAGATAACAATTACCATCCATAAACCTTCCAGCCACATTGCCTAATTCAACTGTCTTGTGATAGCGGCAGGGTATCTTATTTTCATCCACTTGAAAATGTAGATGGCATTCTTTAATATCAAACGTTCTTTTGGCAAGTTCATTTTCAGTATGTTCTTTTTCTTCTCTAATAATCTTTCAGAAGTCACTAACTTTTCTCATCTATTCTTCACAGGCATGATACAAAGCTTCCCTTCTAGGAGCTCTTTGACTTTATCATTATCCTCTACTAATATCTTGCAATCACTTTCACCCAGAGTTCTGCTGTCTACAATTTTCTCTTCTGGGTTCATTTCTCTTCTTCCAATTTATTCAACTTCCTTTTATTATCTGTTTTAGCAAACTTTTGATAATTCTATAGGGTTTTTTTCAATGTTGATGCTATTTTCAAGGCTGGATTTAAAAATTTTGTCTATATGATCCATTTTATATAAGTTTTTTCAACAACTTCAAAAGCTTCATTATCCTTCTTGTAAATTTTGTTCTTCTTTTCATCCTTATCTTTATCTACTTCAACTTTGTATACCTTTGTTTCATCTTTTCAAATTCATCTTCATTTTCACAACAAGATCCAACTGAGTTTATTCTATCAGCACTTTCTGTTTTTGGTGCTTTTTGATTGTAGGTGGGTTTTCTATACTTATCCTGTTTAGCATTAATTTCTTAAAAAAGTTTCATTTTTTAGCGACCAATTTGTGTATAAGGGTATTATATTTAGCTATTAAATTTTGGAAAGTTTGAAGTTAACTTTTCCTTCTTCAGGACCAAGCTTAGCATGGTTAAGTATTTTTTCCAAGGGTTTATTGGAAATATAGTAGGTATCAAGTACTTTGGTTATGACAGATCTTTTTTGCTAGGGTTTTGTTGTAAAAACTTCTTCAGATAGTATTCAAATGTATAAAGATGGATGAATATATGATTTTTTTAGCTTTTTTATAATTATTAAATTTGATCATATTCTCTATTATTTTTAATATAATTTTTAGAACTTTTAGAATCTGCTTATTATTGATGGGATTACAAAAACTTTGATCTATTATTTTGTTAAACTTCACAAGCTGTTTTATAGTAAAAATTTTAAGAAGTATATTATATATTTGATTCAAATTTTATATCCAGGCATTTGAGAATGGAATAGCTTGCTCTTTAACAATAAAAACATAGTTTTCTACAAGTTGATCAAGATCTACTATATTGTCATGGATCTTGAAAAAATTGTTGCTGTAAATGCTAAAAACAAATAACAGGAGTCATGCAAGAGGTTTTTTAATAAACTTGATTTTGGTATTAAAAAGTTTGCTTGGAGGTTAATAAAGCTTGAATTGATATATAGAGGATATGGTTTGTAGTTGTTGAAATCAGGTCAGATAAAAGGGTAAATAAATTGGGTTGGACATTACAAGGACTATGAAAATGCTACAGGAAGTATAAAATGATTTTGAGAACTTTTACTCTATATAATTCGATATGAAACTTTAAAAAACAATAAAATAATAAAAAAATAATAATGGGACTTTCTAAAATATAACTTTAATACAATATAACTTAAATATAGAATCACTACAAACTCTGTATAATCTACACAATTGGCGCAAAATGTAACTATTAAGATGGGAAAGCATATATATTTAACTAATTTAATTCTAATAGTTACTAGGAGATAAGTTTATAATTTACTTAAATAAAGATCTCTTTAGTACTATACTAGCTTATTTCTTTATTTTCTTTAAGTAAAATTGAAAGAACTTTTCTATTTGAATTATATTGTATCGGGTATTATCATATTAGATTTTCTTTTTTTATTGAAGTCAAATTCATTTATTTATATATATTGAATTTAAAATACAATACATTAATATATTGTTTAGCATGTTAATATGTTGTTTAACATGCTATGTGATAGTACAATTATGGAGCTTCCAGAAATCAGCTGATTTTTGTTTACTATAAGCCTAACCCACCCACCCACACCTGATACTCCAATTAGCCAATCAGATTTTACAATTATTAAAAAGTTAAATATAATATTTAATAGTAAATAACTTTTGATTTACTGGACCAAATTTGATGATTTAACTACCAAAATGATCATCTCAATGAGAGGATTCTAGCAAGCCCAAAATCATTAAAATCTATTCACAGGATTCTGTGATTGGAATAGATTGTGTTACTATAAAAGTTCTATAATTTATTAAATAATTATAACCCATTTATAGTAATACAAATTTATTTCGATTTTAGGATTCTGTGATTGGATTTTAACAATTTTGGGCTTTTTAGAATCCTCTAATTGAGAGGATCATTTTGGTAGTAAATTCATCGAAATTGGCACAGTAGACAAGAAGTTATTAACAATTAAAAATTAATTTTTAATTGTTAATAACTTTTGATCTACTGGGCCACTTTTGGTAACTTTACTACCAAAATGATTCTCTCAATGAGAGGATTCTAGCAAGACCAAAATTGTTAAAATCCAATTACAGGATCCTGTGATCGAAATAGATTTGTGTTGCTATAAAATTCTATAATTATTAAATAATTATAACCCATTTATAGTAGCAAATATTTATTTTGATCTTAGGATTCTGTGATTGGATTTTAATGATTTTTTTTGGGCTTGTTAGAATCCTCTCATTAAGATGATCATTTTGGTAGTAAAATTAGCAAAATTGGCCCAGTAGATCAGAAGTTATTAACAATTAAAAATTTGTTAATAACTTCTAAGGGCAGTGTCATTAATCACCTGATTATTTTTTATTAGAGGCCTACCCCCTCCCTCTTCCTTAATATATAAATAGTCAGGTTCTTATATATAATTTCAACTTTTTTTACCCCCCTCCCCCCTAAAAAATCACCTGATTTTTGTTACTCCCCTAATCTACTGGGCCAATTTCGATGCTTTTACTACCAAAATGATCCTCTCAATGAGAGGATTCTAACAAGCCCAAAAATGTTAAAATCCAATCACAGAATACTAAGATCAAAATAAATTTGTGTTACTATAAATGGGTTATATTATTTGAACTTTTATAGTAACACAAATCTATTCCAATCACAGGATCCTGTGGTTGAATTTTAATGATTTTGGACTCACTAGAATCCTCTTATTGAGAGGATCATTTTGGTAGTTGAATTATCAAATTTGGTCCAGTAGTTCAAAATTATTAATTATCTAATATTATTAATAAATCTATAATTTTGATCAAAAATAATTTTGCAAATTTGGCCAGAATTATGAAATTTTGGCCAGAATTACACCTGATACTTTAGCTGACCCACCCATCTACCCAGATATCAGCTGATTTTTGGAAGCTCCCTTAAGCCTAGAATGTTGATGTGCTATTGAAATATTTATAACTATATCCTTTAATACAGTTGCCTTTTTCTAATCTGAATTTCTCTAAACTGAACACTATTAAACTCTCTCTAAACTGAACAAAATCTCCTAGAACATTTGTAAATTTTATTATAAAGTTTGAATAAGCCATATATAACTTTTTGAAAAATGAACTTTTCCAAATTTTTATATAGTAAAAAAAAGCAGTCCCGGCAGTTCGAATTAGAAAAAGTTAACTGTATACATATGTGCTAACCAGGGTTGGCAATGGATATACTCCATTGAAAAATTGCAAACCAATGAAGCCAATGGAGCCAATGTTGTTATTAACAAATACTATATTATAAACTAGTTGACCTCCATTGGCTCCATTTGCAAATTATTCTCAATGGAGCAATAGAGTGATACCAATGGAGTTCTTCTCTATTTACACCAATGGATAAATGTGCCAACCCTGGTGCTAACATATTAACATGTTATGAAGATTTTACAAAAAAGAAGTAATAATATATCTATTATAGTTCTATTATCAAGTTTTTATAGATTTTAAACTAATATTTAATAATTGTCACAAATCATAATTTAAAATGAAATCTACATTCTATACTTAATCTGCTAGCCTTCTAAAACCCATTAATACTTGTTTATTATAATTTTTTTTTAAAACTAACCCTAACTCTAAACCCCTAACCCTAAAAAATGTACTCCAAAAAAATTTAGTTTTCAAGATTTTATACTATTATTTCATTTTAATCTGGATTTCATTATGATCTGTCATAATAATTATACAAAAATAAAAATAAAAGATATCTATATTAAAGAGAAAATTTATTTACAAATAGGTAGTAAACTATCAGAAAATTTGAGTTTTTTAATATTAATTTTGAATTGAGTCAATATATGTAAATCAACCAATCATATAAATATCTTATCTGAATATAACCATTATTCTTTGGTTATTAGATTTGTTAAAGGTTACAACCTTTTAGATAACGAGTTATCTAAGTATGAGCACTACTATTAGGTTAGTGTTCCAAATTATTAATTGAAAAACCAACTAGTTGGCACCTTTTTAACTAATTATTTTAAAAAAAATTTAATTAGTAGATTACAATTAAAGAGTACAAATAATCAACATTTTATAGTAAATTATAACAGATATTAAATATAAAAAATGATTAATAGCTAGAATAGTAAATGATTTTATTGCAAATATCAAAAATAAAATTTAATACAACTGGTAAATTAGGTATAAATAGCTTTAGCTACAAAGTTAAATAGTTTAAACCAAGTTTTTTAACTAGAAGCTAAAAATTAAATTAAACAATAAATACTAGTTTTTTTTTACTTAGTATTCTTTTTTTTTTTTTTTAAGAAGAAAAAACTAAACTACTTTTTTTTTTAAGTTTTTATTTATTAGAGTTGCTAGAACATGAAATAGGTGTTTGTAGACTCAGATTTGAATAATTGGTACAAAAAACTATAAAACTAGCATAAATAACAAATGTTAGTTTCTTTTATATTTTGTGTTTAAGTTTCTTTTTTTAAACCAAAAACCAAAAATTCTTCTTTTTATAGGCTTGTTCTTCATTGAAATGGTTAGAGCACAAAAATAAGCATTTGATTTGAGTGATCTAAAAGAAAAAATATAACAATAAGAATTAGTTTTTTGTTATTTTTTTTTCTTAGAGATAACTAATAATTTTTTTTTTAGATCTTTAGAGTTTTGAAATAGCATATGATATGATTTTTTTAAAACAATAAATTTTACTTCATGAGTGTATAAGTGGAATTATAAAAAAACCAAGAGTATTAGACTAACAAGATCATTATAAAGGTATATAGTATAATATCATTAGATTTTTTTATCAAATAATTTTGAACAGTATATAAATAGCATAAATATGAATAATTTATATAGCAATAAAAAATAAATAGTAGTGTTAAATAGTGCAATAATAATTGTATTGGTCTTTTTATATATTTGCATTTCTTTTATTTTATTAATGGGTATCTGTATTGCTATTGTACTAAATTTAGTATATATAAAAAAAATTATTTTGAATTGATTATTTAACCAAATTTAATAAAATTTTGCCAAAATATATTTGAATATTAGAGCTATCTTTTCGTATAATTTTAATATTATTTATTAATAAAAATTTTATATAATTTAATCTTAAACTACCTGTATTCTTCGAAATTTTGTTATACTAAATTTAGTATAGTATTAAAAAAATTATATTATATAAAAATTTATAAGAAAATAAAAAAAAAATAAAATTTTTAATATTTTAATCTAGTCTTGACTTTAGAATAATTAAAAAAAATAAATAATAATTTTTTAAAGTAGTTTAAATAAACCTGTTTTAAAGTGATACAAGCCTAAAAATAGTTAATTTTTTATAGTAAAACATAGTAAAAACATAGTAAAATACTATAAAAAATTGATCAAATTAAATTACTTATAACTTTTTATATACCAAACCAATTTTAATGATTTTATTATCATTAGAATTAGAAAAACTAAGCTTACAACTTCTACTAATATTTTAAAAGAATTTAATCAAATAAAATTTTTACTATTTAAAATTTAGTAATTTTTAATTATTTTTTTAGTTATTTTTTGGTTATTTTTAGTACTAAATTAAATTTTAAACTTACTAATATAACTTTTGATAAGTTAACAAAATTTTAAATCTACTAAAATCAAATATAGATATAGGATTATATATTATATAAATTTAATTTAAAGTTAATAATAAAAATTTTTTAAAATTTAGCTTTTAAAACTATACTAAATTTAGTACATTGTACTAAATTTAGTATAGCATATGGATACCAATATTATATAGTTATTTATTAACTTTTAATTACAATATAATGACTATATTATGATTCTATCTATTTTACATTTCAATAGCTTCATTAACAAAATAGTTGCTATTTCAATTTACCAATAATTTTTGATATACAAGATAACTATAGCATAAAACAGAATTTCATTAAATACTTTTTGTTTAGTCAGAATCTCAATTATAATAACTCCAAGACCAGAAGTATCTAATACTTAAATATAAAGAAAAACCTATATATTAGCTTTTGATTTTATTTTGTATATAGTTAACAATCTATCAATATAATAAATTTTTATAGATAACTAACTGTATAATCAACTTTCTCTATTCTGAACTACTAGAACTGCTAATTTTTATTATATAAAAATTTAAAAAAATTTAGTTCTTAAAAAGTTATATAGTCATCTTTCTTTTATCTAAACAGGCTGTCCCAAGAGATATTGTTTAGTATAGAGAAAGTTGGATATAAATTTTTCTTTCTGAATCAAACTCTAATAAAAAATTCAGTATATAAAGAGTTACTAATAATAAAAAAAAAAGATAAAAAAAGATAAAAAATTATTACCGTAGGTTTCCAAAAATAAGCTACCTCCAAAAGAAGCTACCCTAGATTTTCTAAAAAATTTTAAAAAAATCGTTAATAGTGCTATATATAAAACTTTTTTTTACTATATAAACTTCAAAAGTTTGATTAAGTTAAGTTTTTCAGTACAACAAAATACATTTATAGTAAAAATTTCATGGCATTTGGACAACTTTTTATTAGTACATTTTTCAATTTTTCAAAAAATTTAACAATCTAAAAATAAGCTACTCCACGATTTTTTGTGTAACTTTTTGGCCAAAATGGGTAGCTTATTTTCAGACAAATACAGTAATCCTATTTGATGCATAATCTGCTATATGCTACAAATATATTGTATAAAATATAAAAAAAAACTAACGTTTTATACTATTTTTTCCAATTTTTGCATTTATTATCTACCAGGCTACTATTATCTAATCTGGGTTATGGTCTAGATAGGACCCCGAAATATACATAGATAGGTCAGGTATGAGTTTGCTTATTTTTGAGGTTTTTTATACAGATCTTTCCATTTATAGTAATTTTTTGCTTATTATTGAAGTTTTTCTGCAGATCTTTTCTTTTTTAGTAACCTATAATTAACCTGACCTATCTATGTATATTTTGGGGTCCTGACTAGGTTAAATATCTGACCTGTTAAATCACTATTATCTAATTCAGATCATAGCCCAAACTAAATATCTGATCTGTTAGATCACTATTATCTAATCTAGGTCATGATCTGGATTAAATATCTGATCTATCAGATTACTATTATTTGATCTGGGTTAGAATACTAGTTTATTTAATTATATAAAATAAATTTTATTTATAATATAAAATAAATTTATTTAAATAAAAGATTATATATACTAATTAACTTGAGTTCAGATTCTGAATAGCAAATTTATTATATTAATTCGATAAATTCAGAGAAAATATATATAAAATATTTGTTCTAAAAGTTTTAGTTCAGATTATTAAAAGTCTGGTATATAGAAAGCCAGATTAGAGAAAGACAACTGTATATAGCTAATCTGAACATTATAATAAAATTTACTAATATTCTAAAAGATTTTGTTTGGTTTAAAAAAAGTTTAATAGTGTTTAGATTAAAAAGGGATCAGATTAGAAAAAGGTAACTATACAAAATATAATTAAAAGCCAAAATGTAGATTTTTTTTAATAGTACTTATATATAGCAGAACTTCTTTATATTTTAAGAAGATTATAACTAGTAATATATGCTTTATACAAAACAAAAAAATGCAAAATGCTTTTATAATATAAATCTTTGTAAATAAGTTTTTGTAAATAAATAGAACAAAATTAAAGACTATATAGTACAAGAGTCCAATTTATTTTTTTATTCTAATTTAATTAATATTTGTACAAGATTTGTTATAACAAACCTTCTAATGTGAAGGATTTTTATAGCTAATTTTATAGTAATTTTTTAATTCCTAAATATATAATAGTTTTTTTGAATTATGAAATATTTTAAATGTATCACAATAGAGAAAAGACCTATAAAAGAATAGCTTTTTAGTTTTTTTATTTTAAAAAAAAAAGAAAAAAAAAATCAAATTTAGAAACAAACTAATACTTATCACTTATTTAGTTTTACTATGATTGCTCAGATTTGTGCTTATTTAATGTTTTAACTATTTTGCAAAAAAAAACTAAAGAGTCAAGTATTAGTTCCATATTAGAAATAAAGAAGCCAAAATAAAAATTTGTACTTATCAATTTATTATTTCTAGTTTTTAACCCAAGTTGAATTTTTATTTTTAGTTAATTCTAATTTGCAATTCAATAAAGCAAAAGTCTAAAAAAAAAATTCAAATTTAGAATTATATAAATTGGTAGAAAAAAACTTAAAACTTAGTAATATTTCTCTACTTTTCTAGATTTATAAAGCTATCTGACTGTTATTATTTTAAAATAGATAATACAAATATTTGTATAGTATAAGTGATACAATTATTCATAAAAGAGATTATTACTAGTAATCTAATTTACAAAAAACTAAAACTTAGTAAAAAAAACAAATACTTAAAAAGTTATGAGTAATATATTTTTATAACTATTAAATGCTATATAAAACTTGTATTTTGTTAAAATAAATAAAAAAAAACTGTTTTTTGGTCAATTTGAAATTGATTAACAATAGGGCTAAAATATTCTAGCATGTTTTACTTTTACAGAGTAAAGTTACCAGTTTGAATATTAAAGAAAAATTTTATTTGAGTATCTAATCTTACAGATAATATTCTATCCCTTAGATTGTAGTAGAACACAGGCAAATTTGCCTGCATTTTTGCACTTTTTTAGCTCTGATTTACTTTTTTAAAATACTAAAATAATTAAATAAAACTTTGTACAATTATATTTGAAAATAAGGATTACTTTTTTGCAAAATTAGTTTTTATATTATAAGAAAATAAATTATAGTTACATATAAGCTGAAAATAGATAATTTTAAGAAAAAATTTTTTTAAAAAATTTTATTACAATTTTTCTGCGATCTTATTTAGTTTAGTTTTAGAACTATAGTTCTTAAGACAATATTGTAGTTTATATAAAGGATGACAACTTTCATTATTGCAACTTTAATGATTTACTTGTAAAAATTAAGACTTGTATTAGAAGTAAAGATTTTTTTTATAGACGGGAACATATAAAATTTGAAAAAATCTAAAGAAAAATTTTAATAGTAAAAATGCCAATACAAGAACTTTAAACATTTATTATATTAAAGTTTTCTAATGATTTTAAAAAAATTTTAAACAAAGTTACTAAAACAAAACTTAAAGAATATTTTTTACTTAGAAAAGATATGGCTAAAATCAATATTTAAAATTTTATTAAAAATTTTAAAATACGCAGGCAAATTTGCCTGTGTTACAATCTAAGGGATAAGATTTAAAAAAAGCAGTTTATTTTTTTTTAAAATATAGTATAATTTATTATAAAATCAAAGTAATAGTTTGTCTATTTTATAATTAATTTATGCTATATAACCATATAAAATTTGTACTCTTGATCTGTGATCTGCCAATTAACAACTAATTAATTTATTATTAACTGATTTGATTAAAAGTTTATCATTAGCTATTAACTAGTTATCAAATATAACAACTATTACTATTAACTACAGTACAGGACAGCGAGAAACGTCCAATTTTTTTGCAATTGTTTAAAGTCTTATAACTTCATAACAAATAATTATTTTAAAAATCCCTCTTACAAATTTATTATTTATAACCTAAACTACAAATCTGTAAGACAGATTTTTAATATTTTGCTTTTTACAAGAGTTATAAGAGATCAAAGTTTGGTAATTTTAATAGTAAAACAGAAATTTGGCGCAAAGGAATTACCTAATCATATTGGCACTAGTCACGTGCAAGCAATTTTATTGGTTAATACTCATTATTAAAAAATTAATTTTTGGCGTCTTAATAAAAATTAGCCAATCAAAAGTTGTGTTATATAACCCAAATTTGGCGCTTAATAAAAATTAGCCAATCAGAGATTGTGTTACCTACTTCAATTTTGGCGCCCCCTCAAAAAAATTGGATGCTCTTTGCTGTCCCGTACTGTAGATATTAAATTTGTTATTAATAAATAATTTTTTATTTTATTGTTATATTATTAAATTTTATTATACTACAAATATATTATATATTATATTATATTAATTAGGCAAAAAGAAAATACAGTAGCGACTCATCATTATAGCAACCCTTATATGATCAACTAATCATTTTTGAAATTGGAAATCATGTAAGATAATCTATTTATTTTTTTTGACGATTGCTATTTAAACACAAGATATATGTACATACATATATTGATATCTCAAAATTCTGATTATATAATAGCTTTTGAGGTTCTAACAATAAATATTCTTTGCAAAATTTTAGTATAAACTATAACCTTCTCTAACCCTAAAGCTACCCTTACCCTAACCTTAAGCTATATTAATTTTTCGATTATAATTTATATATTACACAAATTTGTAAATCAATAAATTAAATGTGTATATACACCTGGTGTAAATTCTGAAATTTTTTATTTTTTTTATTTTTTTTATTTTTTTATTTTATTTTTTTTTTATCGCAATTAATTTATTTTTAACTGCAAATAATTTTTTTTTTAGAATCTTCTTTGGAGTTATCACTAGAATCATTGCTGAAGTTGTTGCTAAAGTTATTACTGGAGTTGTTGTTGGAGCAGTTTTTTGGTAGGTTTTTGGTCCTTCGGTATTTATTCACATTTTTTGGTAGTTAATTTTGTCATTTTTCAAGAATAGTTTCTTTGTCTTTTTGTTATCCTTTAGTGGTTCTTCTTTATTATTTTTCAGTGAGTAGTTTGTGTTTTTCAGTAGGTAGATTCTTTGTTTCTTTATTAGTTCTTCTTCTCTTTTTTAGTAGATAATTTTGTTGTTTTTCGGATAGTAGATTATTTGTCTTTTTGTTAGTAGGTTTTGTAAGTTCTTTATAGTTCTTTTTTATTAGTTTTCGGTAGGTAGATTATTTGTCTTTTTGTTAGTAGGTTTTGTAAGTTCTTTATAGTTCTTTTTTATTAGTTTTTGATAGGTAGAATCTTTTTTTTTTTGTTGGTGGGTTCTGTAAGTCCTTCAGTGGTTCTTCTTAGTCATTTTTAAGTAGTAATTTGTTATTTTTCAGTAGATAAATTCTTTGCCTCTGGGTTTTTCCAGTAAGTTCTTCAGTGAGTTCTGTAAGACTTCAGTGGTTTTTTTTTATTCTTTCCTGTTTTTTTAAGTTCATTTATTACCATTTTTGTTTTGTTTTTGTCCTGTTTTCATTTCATTTTTGTCCTGTTTTTCACTCTGTTTTTCGTTCTTTTTTTGTCTTGTTTTCTTCTTGCTTTCATTCCATTTTTTTTATATTTGTACTTGACTAAAAAAAAAATAAAAAAATTAAATTAATAAATTAATAAATTAAAAAAAAACTTAAAAAATATAATATAAATATCTTGTTTTTGTCTCATTTTTCATTTTATTTTTTGTTCCATTTTTGTCTTGTTTTCTTTTTGCTTTTATTCTGTTTTCTTCATATTTGTAATCATATGCTTTATGCCTTTTTTTCTTTATTATACAAAGCATATGCAATGCAAAAAAATGGTCGACTAAAAAAAAATAAATTAAATTAAAAAAAATTAAATTAATAAATTAATAAATTAAAAAAAAATTTTTTAAAAAAAAATAAGGATACATATGATTGACTTTGATTGGTTGATTTTGCAGTCACCATAGTAATATGTTTCCATAAAATAAAACCCTATTAATTATTAATTTATATATATATAAATAAGGGTTTTTCTAAGCATCTCTGGTCAGAGATATATAACTTATATATCTTTAACTTATTAGCCAATTAAATTAGTCAAAAGTCATATGACTCGTGTTTCTGAGTATCACATAATTATGTGATTCATCCAATCGATAAGATCAACTTGTGTAATCCAAAGCTCCGATTTGTTACTGCCAATAGCAGTACCGGACAATATAATTGGCTAGCATAAATCAAATATTATAGTACAAAAACCCAGGTCTAATAAAAAAACACTTATTAAAGTACCCATAGGTAGGGCTCTGACGGACCCAAACTGAGACCGGACTTTAGGCAAGTCCGAGTCCCATTCGAATTTCGAACCAGACTCGGACTTAAACTACTGACTCCAGTAATCCAGTAGCATGACCATTACAACAAAATCTTACTAAAAAAAAGTTAAGGGTGTGGTGACTTAGGGAAGTTGTTAAGTTGTCACCCCCAAGTGACAGGTCTAGAGTTCAAATCCCACTGGAGACAATTTAGAAAAATAGGCCTGTGTACTGGTAACATTTATTCGATGATCGGTTGGGTACATTACCTGTAGTCCTTGGTTACCATCTTGAATGGGAGCTTTCGGGCGAAGTTGTGTTTCATGACACAAAAAAATCCAAGGAACTGGAATAATTGAAAATCGTTTGGCAAGACCCGAGTAAGGAGGTAGTGAAGATCTTTGACGATACTGCGGATATCAGAATTTGAGATCGAAAAACTAGACGAACATCCCGGGGCAAGTGGGGCACCAACCTGGCCGCCGGAGACGTACCGGAGGAAAAGGTCCTATGCTACGGAATTAGGAACCAAGGGAAGTTAACCAAAAGGCACCTAAAGCTGAGGTACAATGACCCATCTGGGCTAACTGGTTTGGTAGTTTGGGAGGGATTGGTTATAGGACTGGTTGATGTAGGTATCAGGATTGGAATGAACCTTGCAAGGACAAGGATACTGGCGGTTTAATGGTTAGCCCTGACTGCTAGTGGTGGCCTCAGTCATTGCGAAGGTATTCAATACCTAATCTAGAAATGTGTAGGACATAAAAAGATTAGGGTAATGTACTACATCCTCCCTAGGTTAATCCGGCAGTTGGAATGCTACTAGATTACCTATAGAATTAGAGTGCAAGTAGTATGGCAAATGTCAATCTGGGTGGTCTTTAATTAAAGCAGCACGAGGTTATGTGTAGGTGTGATTGTGGTGGGTGATACAGGACAGGGGACACCAGAGAGTTTAAATGGGCAATCTCCTAGTTAGGTTACAAATACGGTGTATAGTATAGAACCTTCGGGCGGACTACTTAAAATAGGCAACCAAAAGTTGCACGTGTGGCTATATGTACTTTCATTAACCAAGAATGTATTATCTAAAAAAAACCTAATAAAAATCTGCTTGCATGCGACATTGTATTAAAAAAAACAAAACAAAACAAAAAAGTTAGTGAAAAAGGTAATGTAAAACTTAAGGGTAGGTTAACGTAGATCATTTTTCATATGATCTATGTGGTATATTAGATTTTTATATAGTAAATAAAAAAATGCTTCTGATAAATTTTTTTAAGATCTTGACCAATTTGTATAAAATTTATATAATAGGTAGTTTTAAAAAGTTTATTTATAATAATAAAGTTGTACAATATCCATTGCTTTAAAATAAATCAATATTACATATAATTATATTTTTGTAGGATGCTATATGATTTTTGTAGGTTGTACAAAAAATTGATTGGTCAAATCATATTATGTTTACATGTAAATCATATGATATTATATAAATTGGTTACACAAAGTTGATCTACAATCGATTTTATATGAATTTGGAAAATTGTACACCCTATCCTTAAATACGCATTAATGATTATAGAGAATAAAAACTTACAACAACTCCAATAGCGAAAGTATACCTAGAAAAAAGAAAGTAAATTTATATATAAAAAAAAGAAAGCAACACAAAGGCTTAAAAACTTATCTGGAGCCCAATTTCGTGTTTCAAGAAAGTCAAATTTACAAACTTCAAGAAAACCAAATCTTACAAAAGAAGAAAGGTGTTAGTACTGCTAAAAAAAAATATCAAAAAAACAAAACTTATCTGAATCGATCATGCATGAAATAATCTAAAGGTGTTGATAGAGTTGAATCAATATATGAATCTTAGTCATGTGATCCTCTTGGTTTATAATTGGTTGTTAGGGTTCCTCAAATTCAAATCAAATCAAATATTGGATCAATTTGAATTTGATCAAATCAAATTGACTCTAATTTGAATTTGATTTAATTCAAATATTTGAATTTGAATTTGATTTGAATTTGAATTTTTAATAGTAATTTTCAAATCAAATCAAATATTTGTCAAATCAAATCAAATTTTGCCATATTTGAATTTGATCAAATCAAATATAGTCACATTTGAATTTGAATTTGATCAAATATTTGATTCAAATATTTGAAGATCAAATCAAATTGCGGAACCCTATTGGTTGTAATGGCCAGAAATATATAAGCTATACATCTCTGACCAGAGATGTCTAGAAAAACCCTATAAATAAAGCTATTAATTTTTAATATAAAATGATACTATTTTCTCGAGAAATCTTTAATTATTAATGGGTATCCGTATTGCCATTGTACTAAATTTAGTATATACAAAAAAATTATTTTGAATTGATTATTTAACCAAATTTAATAAAATTTTGCCAAAATATATTTGAACATTAGAGCTATCTTTTTGTATAATTTTAATATTATTTATTAATAAAAATTTTATATAATTTAATCTTAAACTACCTGTATTCTTCGAAAATTTTGTTATACTAAATTTAGTATAGTTTAAAAAAATTATATTATATAAAAATTTATAAGAAAATAAAAAAAAAATAAAAATTTTAAATTATTTTAGATCTAGTCTTGACTTTAGAATAATTAAAAAAAATAAATAATAATTTTTTAAAGTAGTTTAAATAAACCTGTTTTAAAGTGATACAAGCCTAAAAATAGTTAATTTTTTATAGTAAAACATAGTAAAAACATAGTAAAATATTATAAAAAATTGATCAAATTAAATTACTTATAACTTTTTATATACCAAACCAATTTTAATGATTTTATTATCATTAGAATCAGAAAAACTAAGCTTACAACTTCTACTAATATTTTAAAAGAATTTAATCAAATAAAATTTTTACTATTTAAAATTTAGTAATTTTTAATTATTTTTTTAGTTATTTTTTGGTTATTTTTAGTACTAAATTAAGTTTTAAACTTACTAATATAACTTTTGATAAGTTAACAAAATTTTAAATCTACTAAAATCAAATATAGATATAGGATTATATATTATATAAATTTAATTTAAAGTTAATAATAAAAATTTTTAAAATTTAGCTTTTAAAACTATACTAAATTTAGTACAACGTACTAAATTTAGTATAGTATACAGATACCCATTAACTATTAAAAACACTTATTTATCAAAGGAACAAAAGTCATTAATGGATTAACTAATGTTTAACTGCATATAAAAATTCAAATGATTCATATAAGCAAATCAAAAAGTATAGGTATGATTGGCTATGTAATTAGATGAATGCTAGCTAGTCAAAGAAGCCAAAAATAAATTTAATTAAAGAACTTTAAGTCTATAGAATATATTGTAAATAATTTGAATAAAGTAATTTGAGCTAAGTAATTTGAACTAAAATAATAATATACTTTCAAGAAAAAATTAGCAAGATTGTACTTGAATATTATTGTAATAGTAGAATAAATAAGAAGCAGTATTAGCTAATGGTTTCATGCCTGCTTAAAACAGGTTAGCTATTAAATAGAAAAATGACAAAATCAGAAAAGTGTTCCTCTATATATGGTAGGAAGGGTTTGATCAAAAAAAAAAATTATAATACTTGGTTGTGTTGCAAAGAGAAAAAAAAATATTGAGAATTGATTTATTTATTGCTTCTTTTATATTGATTGAAGTTAGATGTTTATATTTCTTTAGTGAAAATTATGTAGAATTTAGTTAGAGCTAGGATTAGAGTAAGGGTAAAAGTTTGGTTAGGGTGGCTTAGTAATAATAATTTTTATAATCTATATTTGTTATAGAATGATTATTATATTTATTATTTAATTATGATTTAAATTTTTATAAAAATTGATAAAATTTACACATAATAATGTATAAATAAATTAAATATAGTAATAAAAATTTAACGAATTATTAATTTTTATTGGTCAAATTTGATTATATGATACTAGCAATTATTATTGCAGATGATAAATAGCAAATTTCCAATAAAAAAAAAAAAAAAACTGATAAAAATAATTAAAATAAAACAACTAAAATAAAATAAAGGAAAAATGTATGTCTCGCATCCAGCGATCTACATTGCATCTCACATCTCGATTTTGATTGGTTAATTGTTAAATTATAATTTTGGAGTTATTTTTTATTTTAACAATATCTCATATAATATTAATAAAAAATACTTTTAGATAATGCGCTTATATGCAAAATTTCATGCTGAACAAGTTTACTTAGTCGCCAAACAAAGATTATCTTAATAGAATTTTAGGATATTTTTATTTTTTTATTTTTTCCTTTAGTTTTTTGATAATATCTTAAAAGTCTACTAAGATAATCTTCCTAAGTTCTCTAAGTAAACTTGCTCAGCATGAGATTTTACATATAGGCAAAAAATTTTTCTATAATATTTTTAATTTTTCTTAGGATAGTTAGATTTTTTAATTTTTGTTTACATTTTTTGTCTTTGTTTACATTCGATCGTTACACAAAATTCAATCATCTGATTGGAACGATCGGAGGTGCGAAAAATAAGAATACCACCCCCCGCAGGATATAAATAACCCTAAAATAAAAATAAGTTTAAAAATAATTAAAATAAAAAAACTAAAATAAAATAAAAAAAGTTTAAAAATAATTAAAATAAAAAAAAAGGTTAGAAAATAATTAAAATAAAAAAATAGTTAAAAATAATTAAAATAAAGAGAGTTGCTAGTATGATGTATCGCTATCCTCTAATTGACCAATCAGAATGCAGAATCAGATATAATATGAAATCAAAGCATGAAATAGCTTTTTTTAAAAAATCACTTCTAATTTAAAATTTTGACTAAAAACTACAATTTTTTTTTAGCAAAAAAATCCTTGTGAAATTTTGGATTAAGAGGTCATCTAATCGCTACTCCTAACTCTAACTCTAATTTGACTATTATTGTTTTGTTTTAATTAATATAAATCAAAATAAACAAAATGGTTGGTCAATTAGAGGATAGTGATACATCACACTAGTGATAAAAGATAATTGTCTAAAATAAAATAAATAATTAAAATAAAATAAACTAGCATTATCTAGTATAATACTTGTCTGTATTTATATTTAAATAAAAGGAAATAGAAATTTGTCGCACCCGCGATATGTCGCACCCCCTCGATTCGGCCAATCAAATCGCACGATTTTGTAGACAAAAAATTTTATTTTTTAAAAATTCAAAATTTTACTAGTAAAATGCAAAAATAAAAAATCGATATCAAAAAATATAATGTAAAATTTTATTCTGAACAACTTTTTCTAAGTCATAAAAATAGATTATCTTAGTAAAAAAACGTTTTATAAGAAAAATCAAAAATTTCGAACGTTAGCACATATAAAACTTTTTTTTTTTACTAATATAAATCTATATTTACGTTTAAGAATTATATGTAAAATTTTATGCTAAACAACTTTTTTTAAGTTAAAAAGGTAGATAGTTTAGTAAAAAAAAAAAAGTTTTATATGTGCTAACTTTGGAAAATTTTGATTTTTCTTATAAAACGTTTTTTTACTAAGACAATCTATCTTTATGACTTAGAAAAAGTTGTTCAGAATAAAATTTTACGTTATATAGCATGCTATTTTATATAAATTTTACACTTTATTATATAAAATTTTTAATTTTTTAAAAAAAATTTTTTGTCTATAAAATCGTGCGATTTGATTGGCCGAACCAGGGGGTGCGACAAATTTATTTTCTCTAAATAAAAATATTATTTGAATATTTAATTGTTTATTATATTTATTTAATAGGTTGATGAGGACTCTGAACAATCTATATGATGTCATATTTAAAAAATTGCTAATGGGAGAGCTGTTTTTTAAAAAAGGTTATATTTGAAAAGTAGGTATTGGAGAAAAAGATTATATTTGAAAACAGCTAAATGGCAAAATAGGTATATTTAAAAGAATGCTAATGTGGGTAATTTTTATAAATCTTATATTTGAAATGTGCTAATAAAAAATCCAGGCATAATGAATAACAAAATTGAAAAATTGCAAAAATTGGGAAAATGCAAAAATTGAAAAAATGCAAAAATTAGATAAAAATTAATCAAAATGGCTTTTTTTTTTAAAGTTTTCATACATTTTGTGGAATATATATTTATGATCTAAGACAGTTTATAAATCAAATAAGCTTAAGAAATTTTAACTTTTTTTTTTTTTTTAGTAAGCTTAAATTTGTTTTTTAGTAAGCATAAGTTTGGGATTTTTTTTGTCTTTTTTTAGTGAGCATAAGTCTTGTTTTTTTTTTTTTTTTTTNTTTTTTTTTTTTTTTTTAAAAAACGTAGTATTTCAAAAAAGGTAAAAATAGGCAAAAGTTTGATCTAATATTTGAAATATAGTTTATATATGTCGTGCGTCAGATTAGACCCAGCCTAAATTAGATTAGGGTTAGGGTAAAATAACAGTAAAGTTAGAGGTTAGTTTAGGCCGGTTGTTGCTGATCATTTAATGCTGGTTAACTGATAGTCATCTGACGTGCGTCAGATTCAATCTGACGCAAGTTTTAATCTGACGCACAACATATATACCAAACCAAAAGTACTAACCAAAAAAATTTTTACTATGATGCTTAAATATAACCTCACATAGATTATTCAGGGACCTGGTTGATATAAATCAATTGCACTTTAAACTTATAATAATTATTATACAAATTATAGAATTATACCTGTAACTCTAGACCTGGTTATGCAAGTTGTAGAGTATTTTACTAGCTGCTAGTATTTTGGCACTGATTTTTAATATAAGATTGCTGCGATATTTTAGAGCTTTCATATCAAAACTCAATGCCAAAATATATTTGTCAAAACTGAAATAGTATCTATAACATGTATAAGTCTAATACAATTTCAAAGCTTACTTTAAATTTCATATTTCTGCTGTTCCTGGTTTGTATGCGCAGTTATTTATTTAACAATTATATCAAATATAAGCAGTGTTGTCACTTGGACGTTTTTTGGACATTTTGGACATTTTTTCAAATTAAAATTAGTTAAAATTTTATTAAGATAATCTATTTTAATTTTTTCACCAATGAGTCCAGCACCTAAAAAAATATATAATTATATATTTTTTTAAATTATTTTATTGATTAGTTAAACATGGAACATAGACTTGGACGATTTTGGACAATCTTGGACGTTGGACAAAAAACATAGTATGGACACGTCCAAGTGACAACACTAGATATACGTACATATGCAAGATGATTTCATGATACTAATAAGATAATCACAAATATAATATATAGTATGATAAGTTTCAATAAATTTATATAATCTCATAAAAAAGCATTCACATTATGTATTACAGTATTTATTTGAGCTATAATAGCAGATAATTTAGACCAGAAGCAGTTTTGTTGAAATTTGTAGAATTATGATTGAGAAGCGAAGTTGCTATAGAGTTGAAGCTAGTAGGTTATCCCTTTCTGCTAAAGCAAGCTGGCCATAAATAAAGAAATATGCATAAAAAAATATATAAAAAACCAATATCTTTATCTTGAAGTGAATTGAGTGTAGGGCTATTAAATAGTCCATCCAGTTTGTCCTAGTTAAAAAACTGCTTAGTTCTTTAAAAAACTAGACTGGACTGCGGTTTAGGACTGAAAGCAACCGAATAGAGCTAGACTGGATGAACCAATGATCAATATAATACTTTTTTGCTATAATAATGAAATTAAGTTTGTCAGTATAAAGAATTTCAATAATTTTACAATAAGCATTCAAATTTGTAATATTTGCTTATATAGGGGGCATCCAGAAATAACGTTATACAAGAGGGAGGGAGGGGGTCTAACAAAATATAACGATTTTCCTCTTAAGTAGGGGGGTCAAAAAAATATAACGCAATTTTTTTAGAAAAAATCGTCTAAAAACTGATCCAGTGGTCCAAATTTAATGATTTTGGTACCATTAGATTCGTCTCAGTAAGAGGAGTCGAATGGTACCAATTTTATTTCATTCAGATCACTGGATCAAAAGTTATTGGCCAAATACTATTGGTTATTATGTTTTCTTATAAAATGACTATAAAATCAATAGTTTTTTGTGAATAACTATTGATCCAGAGATCCAAATGAAATAATTTTGGTATCATTGGATTCGTCTCACTGAGACGAATCGAATAGTACCTAAATCATCCAAATCAGATCACTGTGTCACAATATATTCAAGTTTTTGTAAAATTTTATATATAAACATATTGATTTTGAAAATTTTTTTTATATAGTAGAGGGGGTCATGAGCTACTATGAGGGGGTACATAACGTTATTTATGGATGCGGGGCTTACCCCCCACCCCCAGGTAAGATCTATAAATAGAATTTTGGCAAATCAAATTTAACTAAGGTAAGATTTTTCTTGATCTCCCCACCCCCTAAAATATTAGTCAGCGCCCTAATATAAGAGAGCAATAATTAATCATTTAATAATTTTAGTTATATATAAATTATGATTAGAAAATAATATAGCATATTAATATAACAAATAGTGTTTGTACCCGGTTAAAAAAATGCTATTCGGATATTCGACAGGTAAACCTACAGGTTATCTGAGTGATCGACAGATATATCCGGTTATAAAATCCTACCTGGTTTATCTAGCTGATCAACAGATATATTTGGATATACCCAGTTTACTCGGAGCATAAATTTGATTAAAGGAATATTGCACAATATGCTTACATATTAGCAGCCACAAATATCACAAATACCAAAAAAATTACCTAGAGATTGGGAAAACCTCTATCTGAGTATTATTAAATTATCTGGGCTATCTGGGAAAATTACTATGTCACATAATAGTAATTTCTACCCTCTAAAACTACTAAAGTAATTTTGTAATCACGAAATAATTCAGAAGTTGGATGAAGGATATGTTTGAATGTTTTAAGTTTAGCTTGTAGGTACAATAAGTTATAAAACTTAGCAATTTTTTTTTGAAAACTTATTTTTTGTATTCCAAACTCTGACTATAATATAGTCTAATAATATGAAGTTGAGCGTTATAAGGTTTATAGATTTCATGAGAATAATTAAAGCGAAGTAGTAGGGTACAACTATATTAAACAAATTAAGTAGTAATCCATATAAGATCAGCAGTATGATCATAGTAAAATTTGAGGCAAATCTTATATAAGTTTTATAATAGAGTGAAATCTGTAGCTGCCTCAAAGTAAAGTTATTTTTTTACTAAGTAAACCTTTCTTGCAGCTCTAACAAAAGTTGTAGAGCTCATTTTTGTGATTCTCATGATAGTAAGATTTGTAAAATTGGCCTAGTAGTTCTTGAGATATTTTAACTTTTATCCTTTTACACATATAAAAAATTGCAAAAGAAATTTTATATATATAACAAGACAAAAGTTAAGATATTTTAAAAACTACCTGGCCAATTTTACCAATCTCACTACCATTAAAATCATAAAAATGAGTTTTACAACTTTAGTTAAAGTTTAAAAAAAGATTAACTTAGTAAAAAAATAACTTTACTTTGAGGCAGCTACAGATTCCACTCTATTAATAATAACTTATATAAGACTTAACCCCAGATTTTATTATGATTATACTGCCGATCTTATGTAGATTACTACTTAATCAATTTAATATTGGAGCAAGTACTTTTGACTTTTTTTTTATTAGCCATTAGTGTTCTAAAATAGGGTTAAATATTTATTTTCTGTATTTTGTTTTTGGCTTTCTTTTTTTTCTAATAAAATTCGGCCTATCAGAGTTTATCTATAATAAGATTATATTATTGAGATTTCATAGTAAAGATTTCTGTTGGTATTAGCTCCACAGGTCGAATGAAACCATATCAGACAACAATCGAGTTCCCGATAGGCTCTCTATATCAATATGATACCCACATAGAAAATTACTGGTAGGAAAATCCTAAATGTTTCCGATTAGTTTCTGATTTCAAACAGAAATTTGGCGGAAATAAGAGACTAATTGGGAATATTTAGATTTAAAATCGATATACTGGTAGGCCTATTAACAAACACGATCTGTATCTTATTTTGATCTAAATTGCAAGAAAACTGAATACTCTTCAGGATTAATTAAGACATATATCATGTATGTTAATAGGCCTACCGGTATATCGATTTTAAATCCAAATATTCCTGATTAGTCTCTTATTTCTGCCAAATTTCTGTTTGAAATAAGAGACTAATCGGGAACATTTAGATTTAAAATCGATATACCGGTAGGCCTATTAACAAACACGATATGTATCTTATTTTGATCTAAATTGCAAGAAAACCGAATACTCTTCAGATTAATTAAGATATATATCATGTATGTTAATAGGCCTACCGGTATATCGACTTTAAATCTAAATGTTTCTGATTAGTCTCTTATTTCCACCAAATTCCTGTTTGAAATAAGAGACTAATTGGGAACATTTAGATTTAAAATTAATATACCAGTAGGCCTATTAACAAACACGATATGTATCTTATTTTGATCTAAATTGCAAGAAAACCAGATACTTTTCAGAATTAATTAAGATATATATCGTTATATCTGACAGGGCTATGGTTTATATGTTTATTCAATATATTTATATACTGATATAAATGTTATAATGTTTGTTTTATTGAAGCAATTGTATTGAAATATAACTTTAATACATTTACATATTGCTATATCTAAAAGAATATTACAAAGATCTATAATATTTTCTAAAATTAAACATTGCTGATCTAGTGAAATTTCTTCGATTTAATTACTGTCCAGATCTTCACCTCCTGATGTAGCAACACCTCCTTCTTCATTTTGCTTATTGCCACGTCCATTGCCATTACTACCACTACTTCTATTTTCATTACTATTACTATTATCATTTCCACCACTACTTCTATTTCTATTACCATTAGGGTGGTGACAGATATACATAATATTTTAGGGGGGGAGGGGAGTCTCTGAAATCTTACGTTAAATATAGAAGTTCATAATAGCCAATCAAATTTTTCTTATGTAGGGGGAGGGGGTAGGGGGTATAGTAAAATTATATTACGTAATATATGTCACTACCCTTACCATTTCCACTACCACTTCTACTACCACTGCCGCTATCATCGTTACTTTTATTTCTACTGCCATTACCATCGTTACTTCCATTTCCACTGCCGTTACCATTGTTACTTCCATTTCTACTACTACCTCTACTTCCATTTCCACTTCCGCTTCTATTTCCAACCCTAGTACTATGGTTACTGCGACCACCACTTGCAGAGGCAGTTTCATCAACTTCCTCTTCATCATCAGTAGAATGATAAAAAACTGAAATAGTCTAGTCCGGAGCTTCTAGGGGTGGTTTGGATTTATCTGACCAATTTACATCGCAATACCATCTTATTCTTTAACATTTAACATGAGAAGTTTTTTCTCCCATTTCATCAGCAAGTCGAAGAATTTTTCTAACCTTATTGTATCATAAAATAAAAAAAATATTATAAAAAAATTTAATAAATTACAATTATAATAATAAATACTTATCCTTCATGACCTTCATAGCTTGTTACAAATGTGAATTACGTAATGATTATTTTTCTTTTTGTTTATCAGACGAATTTTTAATTGTCGTTCTGAATCCGCTTTTTCTGCATCAGTTTCTGAAACTTTATCTAAATGAAGGTCTCTTTCATTAATTATAACTTCAATATCAGCTTTAAAGTCATCCCAATTAAGATTAGGAACAAGATTATTGAGATTTTTATTGTTGGTATTAATCAGATGATTAAGACCTCGGACTCGTCGCCTCATTTTCTATAAATTAAACATGGATCAGTTCGCAAATGGTTATTCAATAATCTATAACTAATACCGGTAACATGATATTTATTTGTATAAAAAAACTACTTACTTCGCCATGGTGTGTATTTATTCCTTTCCACCTTTTGTTAGCTTTTGACTTCTCCGGATCTTGATTGATAGTCTATTTTTCATGGCGATGACAATGAAGGTTTTGGAGGACGTACTTTATCTTAATTAATTTATACCTAAATCGGCCTTTCAAAGCTTTGGCAATTACTGGTATAATATTTTTGTTCACGTGACGTGAGATTTCTGACCATGTTTTTTTTGCATCAAGACTCAAAGTATCTTTAAGGCCGTTTAAAATTTGAATTACTTCATCCTATATTTAATTAAACGATCATTTAATCGACAGCTTTTTTTTACTTATATAAATTATAACATTATATACATGAAGCAGTTTATACTGTTTTTTATCTATATCTTCCAACAATTCACATGACTTTCTTGCATATCTAGTAGGTGGTTCCAGGCTTACTAATGGTTTTTGCCGATTATTATTATTGGCTTCATCATTATTTTGTTGTCTCTGCTTTTCCTTTCTTTGAATTTCGGTGGTAGTAGTTGATTGTTTCTGGCTCTTGTTTTGTATGTCAGAGTCAGAATTTGGGTTTTCAAGTTCAGAAAGACCAATATCATTAAATGGACAAGAAAGTCTGGTGAAACCATTAGCATCTTCAGGGCCGCTGTTTTCATAATAGACATCATCAGAACGCACGTTTGGAGTTACTGGAGCTAATGTTCGAGCTTTAAGATCCTTAACTTGGTTTGTTAAGGAATACACTGCTTGTTTTAAAAAATCTAACTCTATAAAAAAATTTTATCAGATATATCGATCTATCGAAAGGCTTATAATAAAAATAAAAATAGCTTTATATAGCTACACAAATTACCAGAATCTCTTTCATTAGGAGATTTAGAATGCCGCCTTGAACGTTTATAACTCCTGTCATACAAAGGGGACCTAAACCTAGATTTAGATCTTTGACTTGCACTTCGACAGCTTTGTTTAGCAGGTGTTGTCGATCAAACATGGCTTTGATTTCTTTGTAGTGGCATTGAACGATGTTTTCAGTGAGAAGATCTGGGTGGTGAAATAGATCTACGTTTAGGTACTATGTTAATTTTATATGAATTTCTTCTATACATTTTTCAAAAAGGCCAAAAAAAATAACAAAAATGTGTCTGATTAAGCTGAGCTATCGAACATTCGGTTTATCTTATTAAAAGAAGCGGAAGAAAAGAAAAATATTGCTTTATATAATACAACCTTTAAAATAGAATGACGGTAGATGAATAAATATTAAATCAAAATATAAATGAAGCGAAAGTCAATAAACTAACGTAATTCGAAAAAGTATGATATATAATTTTTTTGAGCAAAAGAGTAAAATCTGCTCACATATGCTCGTAAAGCATGACTTATTTATAGATTTTAGTCAGATCTTATTTGAGTGTTGTCAAGGGAAAACCTGTCATCGGGATTTCAATTATATTTTGTACCAGATACAATTTCATTAGATTATATAGATTGTATCCGGCACAAAATATAATTGAAATCCCGATGACAGGTTTTCTTTTGACAACATTGATTTCGTTAGCAGTTAATTAATCAATATTCTATAATAGTAAATAAAATTAAAATTAAAAGTCATATTATGCAAGTTAATTTTTTTATGCATGAAATAAACAAAAAGTTATCAGAATACTGACAGCTCTATAGTTTATTTGAAATTGCACATTTTTAGTGCAGTTAATTTGTCATCAGAAATAAAATTAATATTATGCAAATTTAATTTTTTTTACTTATCAGAATACCGATAGCCCTATAGTTTATTTTTTATTTTTTTTTTTTTGTGTTAAAGTTCCCGCTTTGGGTGAGAGTTTATTTAATCAAGCCTGTGGATCAAGGGCGCCTCTTTGGGTGCACCCACAATTGAGTTATATTGAATGAGAGTACAACTAGCCACACGTACAACTTTTGGTTGTCTAATTTAAGTAGTCCACCCGAAGGTTCTACACTAGTTGCCATACCTACAACCCAACTAGGGGATTGCCTATTTAAACCCTCTGGTCCAACGCTTCGCATGTCAATCCTACTTGTGATAGCCCTATAGTTTATTTGAAATAGCATGTTTTTATTTTCATTAGACAGCATCTACAATTTATATAAAAATAAAACAATGCTATATAATATTATGTTTGTATTATCTTTAAGAACTTTAAACAATACTAGTTAATACAAATTGTGCATAATGCTTTAGTGCAGTTAATTTGGCATCAAAAATAAATTAGTATTATGAAAAGTTAATTTTTTACTTATTAGAATACCGACAGCTCTATAGTTTATTTGAAATCGCATGTTTTTATTTTCGTTAGTGTGATTAATTTGTCATCAGAAATAAAATTAATATTATGCAAGTTTAATTTTGTTTATACATAAAAATAAATAAAGGCCTACCAGAATATTAAAGTCTTTATAGTTTATTTGAAATCGCACATTTTTATTTCGCAAGTGTCATCGGAAATAAAATTTATCTTATACAAGTTTACAGTAATTTATTTATTTGTTTATACATGAAAATAAATGAAAGGCCTACTGGAATATTAAAATGTCATCAGAAATAAAATTCATGTTATGCAAGTTTATTTTGTTTATACATAAAAATAAACGAAAAGCCTACTAGAATATTAAAACCTTAATAGTTTATTTGAAATCGCACATTTTATTTTCGTTTAATGTCGGAAATAAAATTCATATTATACAAGTTTAATTTGTTTATTGGTTTATATATGAAAATAGACGAAAGACCTACCGGAATATTAAAACATTTATAGGTTATTTAAATCGCAGATTTTTATTTTCGCAAGTGTAGTGAATTTGTCTTTAGAAATAAAAATTTATTATACGAGTTTATTTTGTTTACATAAAGAAAATATAATTGTCAAGCAAAAAATATATTTGTCAAAATTACATTATAATTGCTTAAAGTCTTATAGTCATATCGGCATACCAATAAGTCTGTTGAAGATTCAAATTGTATATAGTAAATTTGAACTAATCTTTGTTCATATTTTCGCTCATATATTCACTCATATATCCTTTATTTCTAAATTGTCTTGTTTATATAAAATTTTCTTAGTATTTTTTTACATCATAGGTTATAAACAAAAAAATCCATTGTCAAAAAGACTATCGAAAAGTCAAGCAATTTTATTTTTTCAAAAAATCGCAACTTAAAATTTTGCAATTGCAATCTTTGTAAAGGTAAACTTGTTGACCCTCGAACTAAAAAAGCCCATATGATAAAAAAAGAAATTCCAGCTAGAAATTTTCTTGATGTAGGCAAATCTTTAAGCAAAGTAGCAACCACAATAGACCTACCGGAAGCTTTACATCAGAAAATGGATATTCCAGAGGATCCGATAGATTTACCAGAAGCTCCTCTTCCGGAAATAGATATTTCAGAGGATCCAATACAAAAAGATAGTTCCAACGATGATTCTGTTGTTTCTTTGTATGAAGAATTTTATAGTTTTATTAGTAAAAATCAATCTAATAAAGACAAACGGCCGGTTAGGAGAAGGAGAAATTTACACCCTATAATCGTAAAGAACTTATTCTCTGACAAAGAAGAAAATTTAGCCTAAGATCTATTAGACTTTGAAGATGAAGAATTAACCGACCAAGAAATCGACTTTAACTCACCGGAAACTTTATATAAAAATATAGAGATGCTAATAGAACCCATAGATCCGAATAAAGGTTTTGTGTGGATAATTTTGTGGGTTCTCAAATACCAAAAGAGGCATAGGAAATCTGAAGTTGAAACTAGTTCTTTGGTGAAGTTCCTTCGGTATGTGCTTGTTCTTGAGAACAAAGAAAAATATTCCTCTTTTCCTACTTCATTGAAGATGGCCCATAAAGCTCTTGGTGTCTGTGTTTATATGATTAAATATGCAACATGTGAGCAATGTTGTAAATTATACAACACAGCTGATGTGTCAACTGACAAACCCAATATGGTTCCTAAAGTAAGCAATAGCACCTTCCAAGACTTCTCACACTATCCCATGGCTAATCAAAGACTTCCATGCAATAATTCCGTTGCAAAAAAAATATTTATAAGCAAAGGAGTTATATATCGGCCATTATTAATATTTCCAACAGTTTCTTTAAAACATCAACTGCAATTGTTGTATAACTGAAAGGGATTTGAAGAGTCTTGTAGAAAGTGGGCAGAGAGGCATAACGATGCTAAAAGAATTACTGATATATATGATGGAAGAATTTGGAAGATATTTCAAGACCCAAATGAAGATCTACCATTCTTTCGGAAAGAGCTATCAGATGGCAATTTGGGTTTAATGATTAACCTAGATTGGTTCCAGCTATTCGATAACTCTCAGTATAGTATTGGAGCTATATACGGAGTCATTTGCAATCTTCCACATGATGAGCGATTTAAGCCGTTGAACATAATCACATTGGTGTTAATACCTGGTCCAAATGAACCCAAACTATACCAGCTAAACCACTATTTGGCACCTTTAATAGATTAATTAATTGATTTGTAGAATGGTAAACAATAATGTTTCAAAATTGGAGTTATTGAAATTATTATTATTATTATAATTATTAATATAATTATTATTATTAACTAGGGATTGAATTGGACAGCACTTTCGAAAGCCCTACTGGCAAATTTATTAGAGCAGCAGTGATATATTGTTCTTGTGACTACATTTTAGCACGAATTGCTTGTCATAGGTGCTTAAAAAGATCAAATTTTGACGAAAGGAATCAACCCAATTTTGGTGGTTTTGACGATATGGATAAATGGTTCGTTGAAAGAAATATTGATGAAGTTCGTCAAGATGCTATCGCATGGAAGGATTGCAATACTGAAGATGCAAAAAGAAAGCATACGTTAGAAACTTTGGTTCGCTGGTCTGAAAGCGCATTGTCTCCCTTCGTCTCCCCTACTTTAATTCTGTTCAGTTTTTTGTAGTCGATCCAATGCATTGCCTATTTTTAGGTATAGCTAAGTGGGTCATCAAATTATGGATTGATGAAGGTATTTTAACACCACCTAATCTTGCTCTGATGGCAAATCGGGCTAAAAATATGCAGATTCCTGTGGATCTAGGGAGAATTCCTTACAAAATAGCGACAGAGAAAGGATTTTCAAGATTTATAGCAGACGAATGGAAAACTTTTGTTCTAGTATATGCAACATCGATTACTTGGAATTTGCTGCGTGAAAATGCCTAACGGATCTTTACTTATTTTGTTCATGCGTGCTCTATCCTAGTGTACCGGATTGTATATAAAGACAATTTGGAAGAGGCTCATAGTTGTCTTCTTAAAATGGTTAAACTTATAGAAGAAATTTATGGGTCAAAAAAAATAACACCTAATTTACATTTACGTTTACATATATGTGAATATGTATGGACTATAGACCACTATATGCGTTTTGGTATTTTAGTTATGAACGGATGAATGGTTTATTAGGTAAATTTGTATTTTTTTTTGTAATGGTTGGATAAAATATAGTATAAGCGACACCTATTTTTTTTTGGTGCACCTATTTTGAATCAGTTAATCATTCATTAAGGTGCAACCTATGCTATATTTATCAAAATAGCCGTATTAAGGGTAGGGTATCAATATTTCCATTTTCATATAAAATAAATTGTAGATCAACTTTGTATAACCATATCATATGATTTACATATAAACATCATATGATTCGACCAATGAGGATTATCAAATTTTTGTGTAACTCAGGAAAAATATATAGTGCCCTCGGAAAGTTTAATTCTATATGAAGTTTATTTTTTTTAAAGAGATGCATTTCTTACAACTTTACTATTATAAACAAGCTACTTTAAACTATATAATATATAAATATAGTAAAAATTGACTCAGACAATAAAAAGTTTTATTAGAAGCATATTTTTATTTACTATATAAAAATTCAATCTACCATGTAGATCATATGAAAAATGATCTACGTACACCCTACCCTTAAACTACCGATAGCTCAATAGGATTTTAAATCATTTATAGGGTCATTTCATAGCAGTAACAGAAGAATTGAGACTGAACTACTTAAAATTATACAATATAACTCTCTGAATGTGCTTTCATCACGTGCGAAAGGCCATTTGCAAACTTGTTTGCAGTTCATTGAACAAGAAACGATGAGGGTAGCCTTTCTATTTATAATGGAAATGATTATCAGGAGTTACTTTCAATATCTGTAAGCGTTGAAGACAATGCAGAAACTGGATTCAAACCATTTCCGGGTGAATTATTAGGGCCTAAAAAGGAATGTGTAATCCTTCTGAAAAAATTATATGCATTGTTAGTTGCCTATTACAACAATGCATACAATTATAATTTCACTTTCTTAACTGATATACTCGAGCACCTGGATGCCATAGCAACATTACCTGGCATTACAATATACGGAAGAATAAAAATTGGTGATGAAATATTTGGGTCTACTTATTCAAAGAGACACACAAAGTCAGCGAAAATACTTGCTAAGTTTGTATTAGACGACAATACTACCAATATATATCCAGGCCTTATTCAATATTATTTCAAGAATATAATAAATCTACCGGAAGGTCCAAAGAAGCATGTATTTGCCTATGTACAGTAGTATCAAGCTGTTAACAACCAAAGACAAGATATCATTGTCGAATAGACAATATTTGTAATGTTGAATTATGGAATCTAAATTTCTATGATTTAAGTAGGGATTGTATTATCCCCATGCATAATATTTTAGGCTGCTTTATTTCCGGAACTGTCAAAGTCAGAAAAAGAACCCCTGAGAATATATATCTGTAAATCCTATAAATAGAAAGTTTTATATTTAATAATATATATATTAGTGAACCAAGTTGATCTTAAAAAATCAACTTGACTAAGTTAACTTAAGTCGATTATAAAATTCGGCTATTAACCAAAAGTTGATTTCTTTATTTGCTCATATCACATGACATGCAACGACCAACCACAGTCTGAGTTACACTTAGATTAACAAGTTGCACTTATATTAACAGTTAACACTTAATTTTTGAGTTAATATAGTTAATATCGATGTGTATAATTAAACGATTTAATTTTATTCTACAACGAGTTATGATTACAATATTTAAAATAATACAATTTGCACAATGTCAATTTTTTTTCCATTTACGTGATATTAAATTGTTTTATTTAAACATGCTCTTTAATTTAGTATTAATATTTCTAGAGCATTATACAGTCGTTCCTCCCTACAGTCACCTCCCATATAATCACAAACTCCATACAATCACATGGTTTTTGGTTACCGATTTTTTTGTTATTAAAACCCCTTCTATATAGTCACTAATGCTTATAATCACTATCACACATAATTTCATATTTATAGATATTTTTTAATAGTAAAATGACTTCCATATAATCACACCCGCATGGGCCAGGTAGGGCCGGGTACGGTAATACAAGCTCCTGGAAAGGAAATAGCCAATCGGAGAGTGCAAAATTTTTTGTTTTAAGTGTTGCAAATACTTAAGAGATCGAAGTTAAAATAACGAAGGTACACATACATATAGTATGCTAAGGTTAGTTCTATGACTTCATACTGAATGATTCATTTCGGGATCAAACGAAACCCCCTACATGCTATAAAAAGTTATTGAAAGAATTGAAAGGTATTTGTGATATATCGAGATATTTATTGAATTCGCTCTGTGAATTAATAGTTGTATAAGTATGGTACAAAATGATTAGGCAAGCGATCTTATTGAGGGAAGTTTAAAAACTATTAAGGAAAATTTATTGATTTAAGGAACAAGAATTTCAAGCGATAACTAGATAACACGACTTTTTTTTTTACTAGTGATATTTTCAACAGGATTAAAAGGTTTGTTCACCATGTTCATTTCTTGACTTAGATTGATTGCCAAATCAAATTCGATTGTGGTTGTGCATTTATGCATATGAGTTAGATCAAATTTTTATATCCTTCAATAGGGATTTCATAATTAAAATCAGAGAACCTTATTTTATTTTTCCGATTTATAATAAGAAACTAGCCAGTATCTTCTATTTTCCTGTACCCACGAGTTTTATAGAAACCGTAAATAATAAAATTATATTCTAAAATATAAAATTAAATGTTTGATGCGGCCTGTGAATTTGTCGTCATGATGAAGATTTGTAATAAGACAAAAAACATTCTTTAGGTTTAATAAGTTTAAATTATAGCAGCTTCACTTATACTGTAGTATTAATTACTTATGAGAGTTAACAAAGGTAGTAGTACCTCGATCCTATTCTTTAATTAAAGGCCATTCAATCGAATCTGAATACTAATTTGTATATAACCTGAATCTGGACGAATCTGGACGAATCTGGATTTAATTATTCAATCCGTATTCTATATGAATCGTTAGTACGATGGGTGGCATGAAGTGCCACCCATGTTACTCAGTACATTTGGTCATGTTGGCAATTTTTTGTGGCCAATTTTTTTAGTAATTGGTTGGCAAACGACCAACGGCCAATTGGCTAATATTTAAATTTCGGGCAAAAATTTCTAACTTACACAATATTAAAAAAGACTATACAGTAATCGCGCAACTGGACAACAATCATGTAATTGTTCAAGAGATTGTAAAGGTGCGCAGTTGTCTAAAGTTTGATCGAAGACGTATTATTTTGCAAACAGTGATAATTTATAATAATTTATTTTATTTATTATTAATTTAGGACCTTTAATTTTTATTTACTTAATCATTAATTAAATTATGCGATTCCACTAGTTAAATTTAAATTTTAGCCAGATCCAAGCATTGCTTGGAATATTTTGAATAGGAAGGAGGAGAAAATATAAACATTAGCTGTATTTTGCAAGAAAATCTTGCTGGCAACATCATAGAGAAAATGAACTTTAATCAGATAATGAAAAAGCATTAGTAGATGTGCTTTACAATAATATGCTGCTAATTTCTTTGGATCTTAGAAGTAAAAACTTGAGCTATAAGTTGGAAAAGATTGAATCGTGAAATAATAATCTTGAATCAGAAAGATGGATGACTTTGCAAGAATACTATTCTGAAGGAACCATATAGTAAACTTGGATTAGTAAGAGGAAAAACATTGGCAGATGCATTTTTCAAAAATAGTGAAATCTTCAGAATAATAATTCTGGATCGGAATGAGGAAAAGCAGCATTAGAATATGCACTTTACAAGAACTGCTCTGAAAGATTGAATCTTTGATTTATTGAACATGGACTAGAAAAAGGAAAGGCATTAGCATGTGTGCTTTATGAGGATGATGCATAAATTTTAGAGCGGATTTACCTTGGTTCTGAAAGATTTGATTCTTCGAATTAATGGGTTACATATTACTTCATTTCACAGATACCTTGTTTTACAGATAATCAGCTTATAGACAAGTTTATTTTAAAGACAATTTACCGACAGATCATTTCATAGACAGATCATTTTATAGTGCAAACAATCTTTAATGCTGATTCGAAAGTTTTTGTCGATAAAATAAACTGCCTATAAAATGAAATGACTGTAAATTAATTGTCTTTAAAATAAACTTGTCTATGAACTAATTGTCTATAAAACAAGAGTGTCTGTAAAATAAACTTCTATGAAGTGATACGTAACCAATCTTTGTTGAATCTTAGTTGAATGAATCTATTCTGCTTATTCACGACGTTCCTTTTGTAGACATAAGACTTCACTAACAATCGCTTCACCAACAGGTTTATTTTACAGACATTAAATTATCGACAATTAATTTACCAACATGTTCATTTTACTAATACTAACATTTAATTCACTGACAATTAATTCATCAAAGAGCTTAATTCGGGAAGTTTGAAGAACAATAAACCCAATTATATAATTAAACTCTCAGCCTAAGTTAGGGATAGTGTTAGGGTTAGAATATATGATAATTATGCCGATTTGTAGTAAATGAAGTTTGTCGACGAATTAATTGTCAGTGAATTAAATGTTGGTAAAACAAACGTATCAATGTCAGTAAATTAATCATCTGTGATTTAAATTCGAATCTGATAAAAATCTAATACAAAACTTGTCCACTATGCATACCGGTTTTGACCAGTATTGTTAATATCACTATTTGGATTTTTGAATTACAGTTATTTACCTGGTTCGAGTCAAGTCATAAGACATCAGATTAGTTAAATAACTTCAATGTCCAACGATACGCATAGTATATGCACAGTTTTATAAATATAATCTCATCTTATTGGCACATATTTTAGATATCAGCACGTTCTATAGTTAATTGATTAAATAATCGATTCATTAGTTCAAATAGTTAATTAACATTGTCTCAGCTAAATTAACAACACTGGCTTTGAGTATTTAAAAAAAAGATTTTTTATAAAAAATTATAATTTACTTCTTTATAATCACATATATTTATAATTTTATATTATGTGATTTTATAGAGGTACTTTTATATAGTCACACTTCTATACTATCACCGGATAGGTATGTGCCCAACTGTGTGATTATAGGGGAGGACGACTGTATTAGTTTACTCAATTGCATATATGTAATTTAATATCGATTAAAATTTTTTTGGGTAATGATTTTACCCAATTGACTAAGTCGGCTTTGCAAAAATCGGTTTGGTTAAGCTGACTAGTCGACTTAAGTCGATTTTATATATAACGACTTGTATCACTAATATATATATCTATATATAACATAGATAATATAGTTTTGTCTTATTTATCACCAATTAACTTCTGACATGTACTATTGTTCTTTATTTTTATCAAGTATTATAAGACAAATATTATAGACCTTATAGATTTACCGGGTATTTATATAGATTTATCTTATAGGTGCATAGGTTTATCAGTATTTTTATAGGTATATTTTATTTATCTCTGAATAACTTCCGATGTGATTACTGGTTATAGGTTTACTTTCATGTTAATTCTAAAGACATATTGGGTGTCTGATATTGCTATGATTTAAACTTAAAACCGGGGACATATAGAAACCTGATATGCCTCCATTTTTATCCGAAAACGCTTTACCCGATATTATGGTTCTGCAATTTGATTTGATCTTCAAATATTTGAATCAAATATTTGATCAAATTCAAATTCAAATTTGACTATATTTGATTTGATCAAATTCATATATGGCCAAATTTGATTTGATTTAACAAATATTTGATTTGATTTGAAAATTACTATTAAAAATTCAAATTCAAATTCAAATATTTGAATCAAATCAAATTCAAATCAGTGTCAATTTGATTTGATCGAATTCAAATTGATCCAATATTTGATTTGATTTGAATTTGAGGAACCTACCCGATATGGCTTGTGGTTATTATGATATTTTACCGGATCTGTACTAGTTATTTATTTTTGTATCAAGTATTATAAGTTAAACATCATGCACATATAAAATAACCGATAGCTATATAGATTTATCCGATTTATTTCTGATTATATTTTGATATAATTTATGTTTATCATTTTATATTCAGGTTATCAACATAGCCCTATCAGTTACCCGATTGGGCTATGATTATAAAAATTAAAACCGGATACCTATTGAAACCCAATACGTCTCCAGTTTTTATCTGACTGTACAGTTCCTGATAGAGCTTTATTTGACCTGTGCTCATTACAAATATAGCTATTTATATGAAGATATGAGTTTTTATTCATAACGATTTAGAATTTCAATTGATTACTAATAAATAAATTTACCAAGTCACTTTAAACATCTTATATTGATTACAATTCTGTTATACATATTAAAAATCTCTTAATAAAGAATTGCATTTCCAATATATAGCATTTAAGTATATAGCAGATAGCACATAATTGTAATTAACCAATTACAATTAGCTTTGATAACCAGACTTGGATATTTATTTATATCTGGTTATTATTCGGATATATCTACTCGGGTATTATTCGAGTATATCTATCCGGTAGCTATAATTGCAATCTGAATATCCGATTATCCGCAGATAACCTGGATAATACCCGACCCGAGTACAAACACTAATAACAAAATAACATTATTTAATTAACTTCATAAAATATAAACATTATAGTTAAAATCATTTAAAAAGATAATTTGTAACTTTTAACCACTTAACATTCGATAATTTGATTAAATAATATAATTATAATTGGTATGCCAATTGTTCAATCTTGTACTAATTCAAAACAAGAATTGTCTTAATATATAAAAATACTAAAGTAAATGGGATGAGTCAATAGAAATCAAGCAAATTTTTTATAATAAAATTTTTTTAAAACTTTGAACAAAAATAATTTAACAAAAGTTTTAATTTAATTTAATAAATTTTTTAAATCAATTTTATAAACATATAAAATTAATTTAAAAAATTTTTATCAAATTTGATCAAGTTCTCATTAAATTATTTTGATTTTAACTTTTAAAAAAAGTTTTGCTTGATTTCTATTGATTCATTTCAAATTAACAAACCAATTAGATGTTACTTGTATAAAAAAAAATACTTATTAATATAATATTGTTAGCATTTACATGCTTGTCAAATACTTAAAAATTTATTTATTTATTTATTTTTTTACTGTTTTATAACCGAAACCCTGCTCTGATTCTTTATTAAATTTTAATATTATTATATACAAAGAGAATAATATTTTGCAAAATTTTTACAAGAAAAACAAAGCCTTGGGCTTCATGATGGCCTTCCATTACTATCAATCTTTACCTGGGGCCTGAAGTTAGCTAAAACAAAATTATTCTAAATAATTCAACTAGACTTAACGCAGTAAAAATTGTTAACATCGAATAACCCTATTCTGTCTAAAATGGCCCAAGGTCCCAGTATGTTAAACAGAAAGCAGTTATATGTACCGGACTGCTTAGAAAAAAAACTTCTAGAATCTTTATCCAGTGGTTCCAATAAATCTCGCACGTTCTTCTGCATTACTTTTTCAAGCCAACTCCAGATGATTGTATCCAATTCAGTAGGTGCCTTTCCTTTTTGGGAGCAGTAAACACTGCAGATCTTTTTGGAGGGGTAAGCCAAATCGCCCACTTTTTTAAAAATTTTTTACGAACCAAATACACCAAAATTTTACTTGTATTCAAAGTAAGGACAGTGGTTTTTCCTGTATAGTCCAAATTTCCTCAGAGAGCCACCAAGTACTTCTCCGTTTATGGTAAGTGATAATAAACTCTGAACTTGTCAGCAGGTAGTTTATGAGCATTACCTCTAAACGACAAGCGCTGATTTTTTGGTGAGTGACAAACTCTAAAGCTATTAGCAGATACTTAGTTAACTGTATCCCTAAATAACAGCTGCCAGGTTGCATGTCTTTGTTGGTATTTTTTCTGTTTCTTTAGACTGTTATTTTTGAAGTGTTAGTGTTTTTGTTGGTACAAGTGATCAGTGGATAGAGTTATAGAAGATCTTCTTACTTAAAAATTTATAAACCTATATATTTAATAAAACAATATATAAAAAATAAAGTATATACGTGTCAAAAGGGTTTATATTATTTCACTGACAATCACTTCACCAACATAACATTTTACTGACAAATATTCACCAACAAGTTCATTTTACTGACAGTTTGTTTTACCGAGGTTCATTTCGCTGACAAGTTTTTTTTCAAAAAGCATCCTAACTTTAGCCCTAATTCTACCTAATTCTACTTTGACTCTAACGACAATGACCAGAATTAGTTTGTCAGTGAAATGAGCTTCGGTGAAATAAACTGTCGGTAAAATAAACTTGTCGGTGAATAATTGTCAGTGAAATGTTATGTCAGTGAAGTGATTGTCGATTAATTGATTGCCACCTATGTCAAAAGACCTAATGGGCTCTAGATGTATTTATATGGGTAGTATATGAGTGTTCTTGAATATTAAAAGTAGCTAGGACCACTAATACAGGATAGCTGGTACAAGTGCATAGTGGTAACAGGGTTTCCCTAAACCTTATGATGCTATTCAACTATATCTATACTGGAAGCCTCTGCGAAATGGGTTCGTATTATTTCACCAACAATCACTTCACTGACATAACATTTTATTGACAAATACTTACCAACAAGTTCATTTTATCGACAGTTTTTTTCACCGAAGTTCATTTCACTGACAAGTTTTTTTTCAAAAAGCACCCTAACTTTAGCCCTAATTCTACCTAATTCTACCCTGATTCTAATGACAAAGACCAGAATTACTTTGTCAGTGAAATGAGCTTCGGTGAAATAAACTGTCAGTAAAATAAACGTATCGGTGAATAATTGTCAGTGAAATGTTATATCGGTAAAGTAATTGTCGATTAATTGATTGCCATCCCTGCGAAACATGCTCAACATCTTATCACCATAATGGGAAGTACAGTCATTCGCACATTAGCGAATTCAGAATATTAAATCCTGGGCCCAGAAGACACAGAAACCTAGTTAGTTGCGGCAGTATGCAGGTTTGAGATACTTATCCAATATGATAGAGGCAGCTGCATGGCTTGAGATATGAACTTTCAAAAAGTACTCTAGTAGAGGAACTCAAAGGACCTCAGATATCTAGTATAAAGGTCATACTTGTTTTTTTTTTAGCAAAAACCCCTAAAATTTGAGAAGCAAAAAACAGTTTTTGCCAATTATCCTGGCATTCAGTAAACCAATTTGAACAAACTTTTTTTAAAAATAAAGCTCTCAGTAAGGTGCATCTAACAAAAAAAGTTTATTCAATTCTGATTACTAGATCAAAAGTTATTTAAACAAATATATTTTGTCATTTTCAGCAAATTGAACCAAAATTGGGCAAAATCTAGTTATGATCTATATAAAAGATGTCTAGGGGCCTGAACTCAGGTACACCAATCTGGAAGTATAAAGCTCCTACCTGGCAATACTACACCAAATTGAAAAGGATGATACTAGGTAATGTGGGTAAAGTAGTGGACATGTGAATACTAATTGTAGATTGCATCTGCAAATTTTATATATAGATATATATCAATTACTAACTGGTAAGATATATATCGATACCCATCACCCTTGCCGATTACTATCGATAGTGATAGTAATCGATATATATCGATATATCGATTACTATCGATAGTGATAGTAATCAATATATATCGATATATCGATTACTATCGATAGTGATAGTAATCGATATATATCGA